>JANIPN010035356.1:0-79682 GCA_027478595.1 Erythroxylum anguifugum
GGAGGATTATAATTTGTTGTAAAATTGTAAAATAATTGCTCGTACGAGCAGTATTTTATATTAGGTTATTATAATTTGTTCTGAATTATTTGGAAAAAATTTTTCGATACGTAATATTATAATTAAATTATTTAAAAATTTTCTTAATACGTAATATTATAATTAAATTATTTCGAATTGGTCGTTAAACCCCAAAATTAATTGGATTTTTCAACTTAAACAGCACGTATATATATTAATAAATTATTTATTTGCGATAATAAATACTGGGTATGGTATTTAATAATATTTATTAATTGTATATATTATTAGCGATATATAACATTTCAATAGGTCGTCGTATTCGTGCGCGTATACGCGATTAATTTTAATATTTTAAATACTTCATATATTTTATAACCCTATATACCACGTTATTTAAAATATTATTATTATTATTATTAAAAAATATACAGTTTTTTTATATATTACGATTATTTAATTACCGTAATTTAAATTAATAGTTTTTACAGGGGGGTGGTTCAAACTCCCCGTCTGGTTCAATACCCCGTAGGTTACGTTATACAAAATTTTATATCTTAATTCAAACACATTGTATTATAATACCGACGTCTGGTGCGGAAAGCAAGGGCTTATACATTTTGCTTCACAAGGGTTGTAATCTTTTCTTCGATTTCGGCATCACTCAACCCTTCATCAGTGGTAGGTTAGTGCTCCTGTTTCAAAACCTTCAGTGCTCTAGGTATAAACAAAGCTCACCGGAAAGAACCTCAAGTTGCTCCCTCCCAAAACCTATCATCGATTAGCTCGAAAGGCTAAAATGTAATGGTCGGGTTGTACCGTAGCGTGCGAAAACTTTAGGTTCAATTCCCTGGGCCTCCCGAATCATGATTGGCACGTGCGGGTTGTTCCTTTTCATTGTAGGGTACGCTCTGAGAAGAAATGACCTTCGAAGTCAGCTTGGTAGGTAGTTGGCCTGCTCGCGTCATTTACTGTACCTTGTTGCAGCACTTTGTTGGGACGTTTGGCAGAATAAAAACCTCAGTTCACGCAATCCCTCAGCGAAAGCGTATTTACTTGCCATTTTTATGGCGATTTAGAGCCTCACAGAGGCTGTAGTATACACGGATTGCTTGGAGGAAGCTAGTTTTCTTAGAGAGGCCCCTGAGGCATGTAGGTTCTCGATTTCCTCTTTCAGTTAGCTTGATTATGTAAGTAAAAGAAACGGCGTATGGCAGGTTCGGTAGCTACTAACTAGTCTCAAGTTCTCAACCCACCATTTTCAGATTTAGTCTAGTCCTGGTTAGATTGAGTCCTGACTAGGGTCGCACTAACCATTACTCATTGTAGTGCGTGTTACCGTACCTCAACTTCTCTTTTCAAACGCGAAAGAAGGGATTTGGAGCTTAAAACCAAGCGTTCAACTGAATCTCATGTCTCCTCGGATAGGCTTCCGCCTCTTCCAAAATATACAGCCTGCTCGGCATGTCTTTCGGAGGCCTGTTGGCAGAAGACACCAATCAACTGATGCATCAGCATCTCGAGAGGGACTATTGGGAAGATTATGGAATAGTCCAGTAGGGGTCAAGACAGTTCACTTCTGGTAAGAGTGCTACATGGAACCTGCGTCAAAATAATGAGCTAATGTGGAACAGGGCTCCTGTAATGAAGGTACGTCCACGAAGCGAAACCACAGTCGAATAGGTGGCTTATCTTCAATCCGTAGTGGGGTTTGGTTTTAGCTGGTATCAGCGATTTCCAACGACCCGCCGAAAAACTCTCGTTGACGCAAAATCTTGCTATAACCGCCACTGGCACTATTTGGACTCGCTGGTGTTTTGTCATTAGACCCCAGAACTACTTGTGAGATCGCTTGTCCATATATCAGTGTAATGCCTCTAACACATCTCAGGCTCGCTGCCGTCAATTTCTTCCTTGCATGCGTTGGTGTTACTCAAGTTTCTCGGATTTTGTTGTACCGGCAGCAACTCAAAGCTGAGTCTGCAACTGAAACTGCTAAAGACGCCTGAGAAAGGGATGATGGGCGAATGGAACCAACGCTGTAACGTGGTCTACCACAAAATATCCTAGAGCTAAGTGCTTGTCATAGATGAGAACGATGTCCTCTGTTGGGGCGTCCTATTTAAGCTTTACGCCTCAAGCAGGGTCAGAAGCTATAAATGATACATTTTCCAATCAGTGTCATATTTCACACACGCGCGATACAACTTTCCAAAGATTTGAGCTGCATTCAATCTTGGCTGCAGGTGGCTTTCTACCATTTTCCCTCCCGCCGATGGGTCGACCGAAGCCTTTAATTTGAGGCTATCTCCACTGTATCTCTAAAATTTAGGCGACCAATGCTGCAAATCGTTCTATAGTCGTAGTTATCAACATCGTGCTGATTTTATGAGCGCTGAGTCTAGAGTTCAATAAAGTCATAGCTATAGGTATTGTCATTAATAAATACATCGAAGTTACTCAAATGAGTGTCTCGTTTAGATTCCTCAAAGAATTACAGCATTTCCTTGATTAGATTCATTTTATCTTGGAGTTGATAGATTATCAATTGCCTGTGGAGTCTCAAATATCAATTTCAGGATGTTGTTCTCTATATCCGACTGGTTACATATCAGTTCTTGTTGTGGGCTCTTAAGGTTTACATGTGAATGTACTTAAACTGTTGCCAAGGCGCCATTTGCGGAGATTGAGGTGAACAGTCACATCTCGCGTATACACACGCGCCAAAACACGTTTGCTGCTACTCTAAAACTAACTGCGTTGGCACATCATGACTACATCTAGAGAACGGCAGGGGAGGCCTACACAGTTTCACGGAGTGCCTCCTGACGAGCGTGCCCTTGATTCACAGGGAAATCGTCTTCCATGGGCGCTAGAATGGGCAGAGTGAGTAGCAAACTAGCAGCTGCAATAGGCTTGTTTTCTTACACATACAGCGATCATCCAAACGCTCGACTACAAAAACGCATACCGGAAGAAAAGGGGTCATTTGGAAAATCCACAAGAAGGAAAGGCTCCTCTCGAGCCACGAGAACCCAGACACCTGCCAAAAAGGAGAATCCAGCTCTTGATGGCTTCGAAGCTGCTTTGAAGTTTGACGCGCAGAACGAATCTCAGAATGCTCAATCGAACGTTACCCAAGCCGGACTCGAAAATGGCCATACAAGCAAAATTTCGATGACAAAACAGCCCACTCAAGTAACCCTTTATGGATTCCCCCCAGAAACGCAATGGGCTGCTTTAAATTTCTATGAAAGAGTTTCCGGAGGCATGATTTGCGAAGACTATGAACGAGAACCTCCAGCTGAGCGGCGAAGGTACCAGTCTGGGCTCTTTGCATACACGGGTGCTCCACGTCGTCCTTTGACTATCGAAGAACGAACGCTGGCGATGAAGTATCAGGGCGGTGCCTCCTGGATCAAAGTCACGTTTGATTCTAGAGAAGCCGCTGATCGCGCTCTCTCTAATTCTCCGCACGTAATCAGCGGGTATTGGGTCTATGCTCAGCTGTTTAATGGTCAAGCTCCGGCTGTTGAAGGTCCGATCTTATTCAGAGAAGATGACCGCCAACTCGGTCTTCTTGGTGCACCCAGGCCTCCTCAGAAGACCACTTCTCTAGGGCCTGCTAAAGGTGCCGACCTGGTTAACAAACGAGACGCTGCCACGAAATCAAACGCTACTCTACCCCGTTCATTTGTGTCATTAGATGGAGTCGCCTCTCATGACCCAGAGAGCGTAGACGAGGAATCTATTTCTTCAGTGACGGCATCTTCAGCAACTGTATTGCCTGCGGATGGTTCTGATATCCGATACCGGAACGGAACAGTTACGATGGCTACCCAGAAGAGCCCCGCTTTCACTCACTTTCCAAGTACGCCCCGAACAGTCCTGCGCCCTGCTGCGGAAGCATTATTACCTCAGTTGTCATGGTCTGAACGATTATTGAAGCGATTGGCTCAGGGTGGCTGGATTCCAGGTGATTTTATCGGCACGGAAGTTCCCAAAAAAGAGAACGGCGAGTTTGATTGGGACTCCGCAAGTTTATACTGGCGTATTTGCTTTCAGATCGACCACTGGATTGGCAGCGATCTTTGCGGCATGAAGGATCAGTAAATTATCACCAAGGGAACTCCGTATAAGTAACCTTGGCAAAGAAATCAATTGTATGGGCAACAACCAGCATAGCATGGAGTTTGGAAGTCTTCTTTATCTCCTAGTTTACTTTAAGCTTAGTGATCGTGGCATCTTACGACAGATTTATAAGGGGCAAGATCACGTATGTAGACATAGAAACTTTAGCTGTGGACGCGGTTTTTAATGTTCTGGTGCCCTGTGTTTGCTTATCATACCGTCCCAGACTAATGCAACCATTTTACAATTATTACGTAGATAGCTGCCGCCATCATCAAATCAGATTACCTAAATCGGCTCACATACTGACGCATCTAGGGTAACTGATGACTTTGAAAGTCTACTCGAAAAAGCCTCGGCGTGATGTTGTACAATCAAGTATCGCACGCGTACTCGTTCCGCATTGGAAATCGTGCACATTCGGATTACTGTTCAAGCTGTCTTATTGTAGGAGTCGCTTTGAGCTGAGATCGTATAGGGCAAATGCGATTGCAAATATGTGTTCAGCGAAATGACTCACGTGAGGAATCAGGTTTTGTCTTCGCATGTTCCCTGAGAATACTATATAGGTTCCGAAATTGTATGCCAGTATCAACAGAAACGTATCTGAAGCAATCACTCAGTGTAGAGGATCCCTCGTTTCTATATACGTGACTTTCCCATCCCTTTAGGAGTGCCTGCGGCTGATTTTAGCCCAGCTATAGCCTCCATATCAACGTAAGATTCATCTCCAGAAAAATGCCTACGGTTATTTGCCATTAACAATTTGAAAGCCGAATTGACCACGATATGTGACTAGGATTCATACCAGTTTCTTTCCCCTCCGTTCTTTAGGTGTTCTACACTAGCATTGACATCACAGACCCAGCCGCCTATTCCGTAAGTCAGTTAGAGGCCTTATAGTCTCTGCTCCGGATTCAATTTGGCACATGCGCTCTGCATTGTCGGCATTCTCCGGCCTTCGAGGTATTCAGGAAATTTTGGTAATATTCTTCACAGCTAAAGCGTATGTTCGATCTCTTACTTACCGCCAACTCCAGTTCCCTTCCATTCAACCTCTGGTATCAATTCATCATTGTTCCAGGCTGGTATTGGTGTAGAAATAAAAGAAGACCGACTGAACTTGCTCAGTGCACAAGTATATGTGTCAAAATCTGGTTCATTCGGATCTAACCTATAACTAGATTCAGATTATCTCGATACTTGTGATTCTTGGGGAGTAATAGAAATATTCGCCACTCGAACTATATACTTACGGCATTCTACCAGTCAAAGCTCGGGCAATTGCTATCAACGGGGCTGCATGTCCGCACTCAACAAATATTAGCTCCCCTGAGGTCCAGGTATTCTCCGATAAATGACATACCACCACAATTGATGCCGATTGTTTTGGAAATGCAATATCCACTTCTTGAATATAAGCTACTTTTTTCAAGATAAAGTTCAAGATAAAGTTGAGAACGCAGGTTACCGTCCGTGATGATACGTGCAAGAGCATAGGCGCATCTATTATGAAGTTCCTCAAGAGTCTCCCCATTCCTATGTGGAATAATGGACGTTCGTTCTTCCAGAGGTGGAAAAAACTTTTGCAAGATTGATAAAGGGGCTGGAGTATCACTGAAATATGAACCAAGTTGAACACGCTACTACAGACTTTGAGAGGCTTCTTACTGATCGAACGGAGCATAGCCGTACCATTCCCTGGCAAAATTCAGTATACGTCTAGAATAGTGGAAAAAAATTACCCCAGTCCACGATCGCATATCAGAGGTGTTCTATCCGAAAGCCGTGACCAAAGTGGTTCAATAGTTTGAATGCACCGGCTTGAAGCTGTTAGTGAATTTGCAAAACCTCAGGCGTGAGTTGAATGGCTCCGCATCCACTAGCATTTTGAGCCTTTAGAATTCAAGGCGTTTCGGTACACTGCTTACTAAAACGGACTCGTATAAACGCGTACAACATTCTCAGATGTAAGTGTATCAGCCAGATTTGCAACCTCCTGAGCTTGGGTGACCCCGTAGGCTGTCAAAGGAGGATCTGTGAGCGAGGAGCCTGTTAGAAGATAGTTCCATTCCAGTTCCAACGAAAAAGATTGCAATGAAGCCTTTCCATGCATAGATAGTAGGTTCCGGCACTATATTGAAACAAAAGCTCTTGTGGAGCTACCTATGTATGGTAAAATTTTGTGCCATTGAGACACATGACCCTATCGAGCCAAGATAACCATACTTTCAAGCCAACATGAAGTAGAGATAGGTAGGTCATACCTGACGGAATTCCTGTTGGGGTGCGGATGCTAGAATGAGTTTTGCCTGTGGAGCGATCCGTAGTCCAGTTGGTCCTAAACTATAGGCAAGTGAATAAATAATGGGTTGGATCCAGCTCGGTTATACATACTCCGTGGCTAGTACTGTTAGCTTCGTAGCCAGCAAACGATGCCTGAGTGTAACTCATACATGACGGAATTGCGAAGGGAGCCGAGTTTATAGAAGGTGATGAAGGAGTAGAGATATCTACGTACCGTACTAAAAAAATACTTTCTAGTGGCATGCTTTATTTTAACGTGTTTTTTTGCCTTGAATTACTCACGACACAACGTTAAAGCTTTAATTCCTGACGGATTAAAATCCAACGCAACTAACTACTGACCGTTTAGCAAAGACGGGATACGTAACTGGTTTGGGCTTGTAATACCGGTTCTTCGCAATCGAATTTAATGTAGATTCAAACAATGTAACAGATTTCAATTTTTGAGATGGTAAGCTCAATCTCAGTGGGGAAATGTTCACGAGATAAACCGCGGTTCATAAGATAGCGCTAGACTAGACATAACAAATTAACAATTGTACATAGACTAGCACATTGGTTACCTTGCGGTCTAGATTAACCACCCAGCTGCAGCTGTATTGGTTAACTTACGCGGTAGGATACGTATAAACTATAAACCATAATCTATGAGTAAAAATCTATGTGGACCACAGGCTCTTATGTCCTCTAAGTCTGAACAGACCGACCAAAGCCAGTAGTTCAGTGAGTATGTGAAATGAAACCCTTACTGTCATCGAACTCTTCATTGCCATCAAGTCCATCAAATACGATAAATTTTTCGTTCTTTGCCTCCGTGTTTTCGGGGATGTGGTTTCCGTTCTGTACCTCGCACTCCCGCAATGTACAATTGCGGCCTATTTGAGACCTTTTCCCCAAAATACAGCCTGTCAGTTGGCATTTTTCTCCTACAGTGACCCCATCCATCAAGACACAGCGGGTAATTCGTGCGCCAGTTTTGATGTGACAATTGGAGCCGATGACCGATTCCTTAATCACGGACTTCTCCTCAACGGTGACGTTATGATCCAGAAGACAATCCCCCCTAGTGATTGTACTTCTTGGTGCTATGCCGCTCTGGTTAGCTATCTTGTGAGGGTGAGCGTAAGGCGATACGATTTCATCAGCATCGCCAGATAGCTCAATTCGTGCTAGGCGCAGTGAAACTTGCATCAAAAGTGCTGGAGTATCAACGCGTCGTACCATTGGCCCATGGGAATCGTTGTTATGCAAAAGTACAGAGACTCGTGGAATGTCTAACAAGTTCTGCTCCGATGATTTTTTGCTCTTGATATTAGGGTTGCTCTCTGCTTTTGTCTCTAAGGTGTTCTCATGTACTCCAAGGTTGACTGGGCTTATGGTTTCAATTTTGACATCGTCGATTGTACTAGGAAAAGAAATTTCTGAGACACTCGTTCGTAGTATCTCAGTCAGCCCTAGTTTCGAGCCCAATCCCTCTTGCCAGCAAGCTTTTGCCCATGCCCCTAAGACGTCCTCGCTTATGCTATCCATGGAGACGTTTCGATTTACGAAATCAAGGATCCAGTAAGGAAGTACGTAGACATGCGAATCCCGGTAGGTATGAAGAATTTTTAAACGACCGTACCTACGCATTAAGCTATGGCGTATAGGTAATGTTCCGCCATCGCTGGTCATATCCTTCAATGTGGCAGACGTTGACAAGTAGGCCAATTCATGTAAGCTCCCGTGAGTGATGCCTCGAGGAACCGCGATATGGGAAGAAAGAGTAGTAGTAATAAGAAAATCAGTTTCTTCATTCTTTACGGCGTTTTCTCCAGTGGTTTGATACCATAAGCTAAGGCCACCTCTAAAGTTTGATGGAGGCGTCGAGATAATTGTGGGGTCAGGAGGATTATAAAGTAAAGAGCTCGGAGTTAAATCGGGTTGATGACCCATCCACGCATCAAGCAACGATTCCCCCGATACTTCACAAACCAAGTCGCAGGGTGCCACCAAAAAGTCTCTCTTGATAGCTGCTTGTACCTCTGGAGAGCGGAGTAGCTCCGCGGTACCGCTGGTTGGCGTTAAATTCGCCGGGCATACCACAATAGGCCTGGGCATTGGCAATGACGTTAGATATG
This sequence comes from Erythroxylum anguifugum, assembly GCA_027478595.1. Taxonomy (NCBI): domain Eukaryota; kingdom Viridiplantae; phylum Streptophyta; class Magnoliopsida; order Malpighiales; family Erythroxylaceae; genus Erythroxylum; species Erythroxylum anguifugum. Next base: position 8,580 of record JANIPN010035356.1, read on the forward strand.
GGTTCTGAGAAAGAGCTGCTTCCAATATATTTTGCGCTGAAGGCGGAGAAACAAGAAGGATGCCTGATAGGTATTAGCTCGTTCTAATAGGCGGAAAGAGCCGCAATCTCGTGAGCAGAGGGCGAAAAGATTGTAACTAATAGGACTGAACGTACTAGAGATTCCCATCCGATAGCACCAGTGCAAAGGATACCACACCATTGGCCGGTTTGCGACTGGTAGCAGAGCCTTTGGAAGATCTTCCGGGTCAGACGTAAAAGTCTCGAATGAATGACCCGGCCCACAAAGTATTATAGCCTGTAAGCCAGGTGAAGGCAATGATAACGCGTGAGGCATGTCTATGTCCCTCTAGGAGCTCGTTCTCTGCAAATATATAGTAGGACTGTAAGCCAGGATGGAGGATTGTTCAGGTTAACTTGTGTTATGAGGCTCGTTCCGGCAATCAGAGCAAAATCAAGAAACCCTGTCTGTGACTTTAGTCCTAAATAGTATCGGATGGGTTCGCAGGCATGGTATAGAGTAGTTTCGTGGATGTTCAGCTACTTTCCGAATGCGGGAAGATTTAGTTACCCCAGAGTCACCCGAGCATTAATTATTATAGAAGTCTGAATAAAATCATTCGGGTCGGGTGTAACTATATTCATTATAGCTTGCTGTGAGGTTGATAGTTGCTCGTATGAGCAGCACTTTATACTGGGTCATTGCAGCTTGCTCTGAGTCACCTGCAAAAATTTTCAATATATTTATGGTTGAGCTAGGAGGGTATTTCAACTTTACTGGTTAAACCTTGGTCAAATTACTTTAAAATTAAATTTTTTGACCTGGAGCACAAATACAGGGTATGGTATTTAATGGTGTTTATTAATTATATATATTATTAGGGATTTGTTTGATTCTTATACCCCCAGTAGGTACCTAGGTACCTAGGTAGCTGTCAACAGTGGAGCAATCAAAAATTACACAACATTTCAAAAATTATTATAGCTTGTTTGTGGACCTTACTTATCCCTTCACTAAACAGCAATTAACGGCGAGCCTAGTTGCATTGTCTTGATTTACGTGAGTCCATCTTCACTGAGATAATTCGATCCTAATGCGCGTACCCACTCTGCGTAGGCAGGCGGATAATTAAATAGGTCGTGGAAGTCTGTGTGACTACTCACTGGATGGTCAGTTAGACCTTTTATATGATGAAACCGGCGTGTTATATTTCGTATTGATGCCCTGCGATGATGAGGCACCTTCACGCGGTGCAGGGCGTCAGTAGCAGAGTTTTCTGCGAAGCTAAGACCTCATCCACCTCATCCGACACGAATCGACTCGAATCGCCACCCTCGAATCGATATTCTGGCGATCTACATCGCGATAGTCCTCGAATTGAAATATCTCGCCTCTCATTCGATACTACGATTCGCTAATACCTATCGACGTCCTCCGTTTCGAGCGCGATGTCTGCGCCATTCTCAGCAGCGAAAAATCCGATAGGGGGGGAAGTACGGGAAGTAATCACGGATATACATATATATATATATATATGTATATGTATACATTTTGGATGGAATCGCGGGAAAACTGTCGAAAGTGGTGGGTACAGTACCGTAGTTCCCCTACGCTGCAAGCCACTGGAATCAGCCAAAGAGCGGATGGAGGGTATTATCGGTGCTCTCGGGGGTGATGCCTCAGCTAAAAGAGTTAGGTAGTACACTAAGGATGCTATATACAGGAAAAACGAGAGGCCCAGGGCGTATGCTGGCTTTATATGATTGTATTGAGGAGGGATACACTACAAAACGGAGGAGATTAATCTACGGAGGCGTCTCGTATGATGCCCGATGCTTGCAATTTGCTTGAATTGAATGTATATAGAGTTATGGCCTCAGCGCTTAGATCCCGTTCTCTCTAATGGAAAAAAGAACACTTCGCCGATATTTCGTATTGATGACACCTTTACACTAATAGAAACGTGGGAAAGAAGCAGTCCATGTACCGACTATCTACGTCCTGCGTACGGATCCGTACCTACCTAATAATAGGTACTCTAGGTATAGTACTTACAAGTTACGTCGTAGTTAACTAGCCGCGGCAAGCGGCTGAGTGGTGTGTTTGCGCCATCTACCTGCCTGTGTGGTACTCTACGAAGTACTTTTCCAGGTTTCTCAGCCAACGGGGTTCAAGCCGCGGTTCCCAGCCACTTCTATTCAACCCAACGCCCCAGCCTGCTGGCTGGAACATGTCAACGCTGCAGGTTCAAATCCATTTAGAGTATTTTGGCAAATTACTTTGATCTCTTCTTGCCCTTAACATGCGTATCAATAGCCTGCTGCGCGTGAAAACAAATATTTCTGTACGTTTGCGCAAAGCGCGAAGACTACCGCTCGTGCACTTTGGTGATTTTCCGACACTTCCATAATAATGCCTTACGAACGCTACGAGTCCCAGCATCGCCGCCAAACGTTTGGGACGACTTCAAGGAGGACTACGTTTGGATATTGGGTTCCACTGGCACTAACGGTAACCGTTGCAACTATAGGATTTGCCACGTGGATATGGAAAGAACGAAATGATGATGAAGATGGAGACTACGATTTACATGGAGATGATAGCAGACCAGGAGATAGCTACAGAGACGATGCGAAACCCCAATACAAAGATGCTCAACCCACACAAGATGATCCTGGATTGGTTGCCCGAATGTCCAGCGCTCTCCGTAGGACCCCAAGTCCTCAGCAGCTATTTGACGAAGCTGGTCGACGGGTTGTTGCTGCTGCGGGGGCGGCCATGGGAGGTGCATTGGGCTTGGTAAAGGAGGATAGTAGAGGAGATTATGAGGACCATTCAAGATGGTCCGAGGAGGCGGTAGCAAGGAGCAAAGAAGTCGAGAGGCCAAGGGTAGATGACACAAGTCATTTAGCTTCACAGCCTACGCAATCGTCTCGACCGGCCGAACGAGTCAAGAAAGTTGCTGTCGTTGTCTCGGCTGAATCCGATGGCTCTTCGTCCGTGCCCGATGAGATGAACTATACCCAGGAGCACACCGTAAGCGTGCTTTCACCTCACGTTTGATCTGGCGCTAATTATTTAGTCTATACTCTCCCATCTCCCCGAACATATGGACGGCGGCGTCCGAGTTTTCGTCATGATATATGCCCCTGGGTTGCAGCAGCATCCTTTATCAGGCATATCGTCGATCCGGCCCGCGGCTTCAATCGCATCATCTTATTCAAACATCGGCCAAGAAGACTTACAAACGCCAGGAGAGGAGGGTGACAAACCCTTGTCACTCGAGGCACAGCCCTCGTCAGGAATTGGTCTCAAAATGTTCAATGCTCTTTACTCGCAAGCCCAGACTCTTGTCGACAAAGAAACCATGATAATGCCATTCACCACCCCAACTGGTTATGTCAATCTCTTGAAGCATGTAAATCCATCAGTAGTATATGTCCAAGGAACACTTTCTGGGCCAAATGGAGATGCCATAAAGGAGGTCTCGAGATGGGCCGGGCAAGTTGTCTTGGTGGTAGGAGACGACACCGGACACGGGGGGTTGGTTGATAGCGAAGACGAGAGGGTGGGTTTTGTTGAAAGTTCACGGCAATGGTGGAAGCAAGATCCACGAGTTGGCCTTGGGAAAGGTATTGAAGTGGTTGAAGGTCTCCGCGTTGGGGAAGATTGGCGTAGGAGAGTAAAGGGCCACGATTGATGAAATGTATATTGATTTAGGTTCATGATGATGACTTAAGGACTAATTGGAGGCCTGGATTAGACGAGCTTCGAAGAATGTTAGTTCTCGTTCCCTATGACGTGTTCCTCGTCGGTCAATCTTAAAAGCACAGGACATAGATCTTTTGAATGCATAACTGAGAAATCTTGTTTTCGTGGCCACGGTTTTGTCTGCGAGGATTTAGGGTATGAGATCGGAGTGGCTTGACGGAACTTAGTCAAATTTTGAATCCCGAAGTGAAGCTAAATCTGGAGCTCGTTGGGTTACTTTGGTAGGTATCTATCGTTGTCACTGCAGATACAAGTACTAAAGTAATATAGTGAGGTTCTTGAGAAAGATTGTTAGCGTTTCTGTTTTTTAAATGAAATATTCTGGCTATTCTCTATTATTCAAATATATTTCCTCAATTTAGGTCTTTTGGATGCAAAACCTACCTACCTACCTAGGTAGGTAGGTAGGTACGGAATAACTACTTGTAGTACTGTAGCATGGCAAGAGGTAAGGAAAATCGTATTAGTCATCAATAGTCGGTCGGCTGCTGTTCCTTGGCACAGTGTCTGCTAGCAGTATGAGTACACCGCGGAAGACATAGAGTGATAGGGTAACTCAGTCATTCGCTGAGCTGAATTCTACAATACAAATCAAATTTCGTGGTTGCTAGCACTCATTCTCGTCGCTACTTCTTTCTGACAAAGACGGGGGTATTACTTTGATAAGGCTGCTTAATATACTCTCCCAAACCTCGCCTTCTCGTGCCGTATCTACCACCCCCTCATGCAGTGATATCGGCTTTTGAGGTCTCTAGGAGTACGCCTGCAACAAGTGGGGTGTTAGAAGACGAAGTTTTATTGTACCTACACAAATCGACAATGGCGACCGCAGTGTCTGCAAGACCTGCGGTGCCTCCCCAGAAAGTTAAACGACCTCCAGCGAACGTTTCAGCGTCACAAAATAGCAGCGACCAACACCTGTCCTCCTCTCCTACAGCAAGCTCCAAAAGGCCTCCACCAGGCTTAAACGGCCATGGATCTACTTCTGCTGGTAACAACAGCACCAATGGCACTTCTGCGGTTGGCTCGCGGTCAACAAACCGACGACGAGACTCGCACAGGGCGAGTGATGAGCGACAGAGCAAAGGCCAAAAAAACGGGGTACATGAAGCTACTCCAGGCGATAAGCGTCATAGACGTAGTACTGAGCCATACGGTTTGTTAATTGTAGCCAAAGTGAGATGACATCCGAACTGACAAACCGCAACAGTCAAAACGACATCATATATTCTCAAAAAGCATTTACGCGCACCCCCTTCTTTTGTACTTCACCTCCATCCGACACACTTCAGGTTCGACGAACAAGATGGCAGCTTTTCTTATAGCTCTCCTATGAGGGTACTTTTGGAGCATATCAGGGCGCAGACCGTCCCTCACGAAATGCTCGAGGAGCTAATCGCCGCGGGAATTAAATTTTACGATAGTAAAACCATTCACGCTTTATTTTTGATCTCGCTAACTTCATTAGATTGCCTAATAGTCCAAATCCAGGACCATCGGAGTAGTGTTCCCACGACACTCAGTACGTCAGCATCGTCAAGCAAGGAACTTAACCAGCCATTCTCGATACATAACTACAATAAGTTTATAACACCCTCGTCTTTTGCTCCTTTCCCCCAATCTAAAGCGTCGGATTCTACCAACGATTCTGTGCAAGTCTCAAAGGAATCATCGGACAATCCTAGGCTTACACCGGGGGACGGTGTTAAAAGTGGAGCGGAAGCTAACGGGCCCCCCAAAGGCCCAAGAACCTTTACAACAGTCCTTTTTCCGACCGCGTTTTGCCTGAACGAGGAGTTGTCAAAGATCGCCAATACTCCAGATGTTCGATCCTCCGGCAGGAGACCCCCTCAGAGCTCTTCCAAAGCTCCTGGGTCAGCAGTGCCTGCAACACCTGCCCCTGCTGGCTTTTCATCAGGAGTTTCTTCTACAAGTTCTAACAAGAAACATAAATTAATGTATAGTGCTAAGGACTTGGCTGACATCGAGTCTAAGATAATATCGTCTACTGCTCCTCCACTTTATTTGGATCCTGTGAATAGTCTTACAGAGGCACAAGAATTGATTGAAAAACTACAAGACCCATTACTCTTGGCAGTGCCTCCAGCACCTAAATCTCGGAAACGGACGGTTGCTGAATTAGCAGCCGATGAAGCTTTGGCCGCGGAGGAACAACGATTTATGCTCGTTATGGACGAAAGACTTGTCCCGAACCCGGTAGCATCCTCTGCTACTAAAAATGCCGTTGCGGTTGGTGAAGCTGGAGCAGTAAATTTTGAAGCTAGATTTGAGAGGTTTAAAGCTATTGAGGAGATCAAAGCAAACCTCCAGGAAAAGAGACAGAGAGAGCAGGAGGCACGGGTTGCAATGCAGCATCAACAACAGAAGCTCAAGGCTGAACAACAGGAGCGTGATGCGTCCGCAGCTGCCAATGCCGCGGCGGCACGTCAGCAAGCTGCCCAACAGGAACAAAAGGCAAGAGAAATAGTCGCTGCTCGGAGACAGGAACAGCTTCAACTACAAGCACGCCAGCATCACGCCCAAAACCAGGCTCCTGTAACGTCTCAGCAGACCAGCTCACAAATTCCGAACCAGCACACTCAATCTCAATCTACTGCCACGATTATGCAAAATTCTGCCCCCCTTGCGACGTCTCAGCCGTCTCACTCGTCACCAGTTGCACGGAATATCACTCCACAAAATACTTCATCACCCCATACCACGAACGGTGTTGTGGGCAGCACTATCCAGAGTATGCCTATGAGTGCATCTACTTCTAACCAAGGCGCAGGTAGTCCTCCTCGTCCTGGGTCTGCAATGCAGCATCAAGCAGTCACAATGGCTGCGCAACGTGCTCAACAGCCTCCAAGCCGGAATGGTACGCCCAACATGCCAAATGGCACCCCGCGTGGCCAGCAGGCTACACCTGTTCTGCGTAATAACACGCCCACTCCGCGAATGGGCCACGCAAGCCCGGTTAGCCAAGCACAAACGCCTAACATGAGCAATTTTGGTCCCCTTGCGAATGGACAACAACAGTTGACGCCACACCAGCAACAACTTATGTTCCAGAGGCAGCAAATGCATAACCAGCAGCAAATGCAGGGTGGCCATGTGAACGCACAAATGCCTGGGCAAAATTTACCACAGCAAATGGTTGCACAACAGTTTGCGACCGCGACCGCACAAGCCCAAAGGCCTAATGCAGATAACTATCGTCAATCACTACAAAATCTACAACAGCAACAAATGAGCGCCCAGATGAATCACCAGCAGCAGTTCCAGGGCAACCTGGGAATACATTCGATACCAATGCAGCAGAACCTTCCCCAACAGACAACAGGCGCGCAGCAAAGATGGCAGAGTATGTATCAATCAGCTTTGCAAACGTTCGTAAATCGATTTCGGGACCAAGCTATCTCGACGTATGGTTCTCAGCTTCCTCCGGTGGTGACCCAACAGATAAGGTCACAAGCGCAAGCTAAGGCAAGAGCCTTCGTAACTGCTCAGAGGCAACAGGATCAAGCACGGCAGCAAATGATGGCCCAGCAACAGCTTCAAAATGGAGGAAATATGAATCACATGGGCGGCGGCATGGGCGGCATGGGCAACATGAATGCAATGTAAATGTGCGTCCTTGAAAGATGCTGTCGGTGATGAGGTTGCGCAAAATGATACCCCTTTAGGATTTTTGGACTAGAACCGGCGATGATTATTGTTTTGTTCGCAGGTAGATGACAAGTAAAGACTAAATACCACAAAGTCAAAAACATCACTCATCATAAATCCATGTTCTAGAAGCCACTATTCGTGCTAATAAGGCGACAGAAACAGATAAATGAATCGCTTCCTGTTAGTCAGTCGAGGTACCTCCATTCATTTTCAGCCGAGCGTGCAGGGCTGCATACACCCCTGCCAACAATACGTATTTCGGAGAGCGTAGAAGCTGTCAAGGACCAGGTTTCGTTAAAGATCAGCGCCAGGGATCCTACAGAGACCGTATCGCATCGGACGGTCTAGGTCAAGACAACGGTGCGAGATACATGGCATCAATATGCCTAGGGCAGGTACAGCGCTGTTGAGCTTAAGGGAAAAGCTCATCCTTCAGGATTGTGGTAAGTAGATTGGAGTGATACGGATCGTTCCTGATCACAGGCCCAAACACTTCTGTTGAAGTAGCGGTTGAGATTCTGCACACCCGCGAGATGGCAACACTAATGTCTAATGAAATATACCGGCGTCACTGTCTAGGTAGCTTTGAGACCGCATACTTTGTAAGTCGTTTCTACTGTTGCTGTCCATTTCCTGCCGCAAGCGGTGCCAAGTTGTGGTTTGTCTCAGATGATGCATATGCACAGTCGATTTCGGGGTCTAAGACGGTGTCCTGTTTGATTGGGTTCTGTTGGGAGCTGTGCGCCAATGCTGCTGGCAATCTGCTCCATCTTCCTACTACGCATCTTTCTATCGATGGCTTCGTTTGTTGGTTACGCACAGAGGTCCCCCGGGGGCCCCGGTCTGGTTGCACATAGCTAGTCTTTCATTCCTTGTATATGTCTTGTCTTATCTGACTCACCCAGCCTCTTTGTTTTTTACCCTCCAGTGTCCGCTGCAGGTATTCTTATGGGGGGTTTAGTGGTGTCCGGAGCAGCGTCTCAACATTGGCTGATGTGTACACGATGCGTCTTTGATTTCTGCTACTGTTCCTTGGTTTAAGGCAACGGCTTTATACCTGTTTTCTTCGGGATAACAGTTTGGAATGCCTCAACGGCTATGGCTACATCTTATCATCAGGCTCAGTCATGCTTTTGTGGGCCCTGAAATGATCGGCGCCTGGATAACACGGGACGCCTGCTGGAATGCTCTGGATCCAGGTGTCTTGAGGAGTGCGGCCTGTGCACCAAGCGGGGAAGCATCTAAGATTAAGAGAGCAATGTCAATTCGAGTGTCGCTTTGGACCTAAGAAAACTATCCTCCCCACCAGGAACTGTATGTCTTGGTCGCCGGATTAGGAGATTTCCATCTCAGCGCATTACTGTCCCTTTCTGCCGCATTCCTCGCAGCCTTGCGTGCATTGCACCATAGCTCGAGCTTATATACGTCTGTATGGTGCTTTAATCCAGTTCACTGATTACTCGAACTGCTGTTGCCACACGCTCCTTTCTTCTCTCCACGACGCGCCATGATTATTCATAACGATTTACGAGTTGATGTTAACATCTCAAGAGATTTCGATGGCACATCTCTTGACGATTCTTCCATGCTATCATGTCCTTCTTTTGCGTCCTCTTCAGGCTCAGGGTCTCGCCGGGACTCGGTAATATCATCCCCGTATGATCCAAGCTACGGGCCCGAATCTCACGATATTCAATTTACAGAGTCGTCTTCGTTCTTAGACATCGACCACATGCCATCTATAACACAGGATGAACTCGATATTTCTCTGGATAGCCTACTCTCCGCGGAGAAGCCAATACAAACGTGGAGCGTCAATCTATCAGGTCTTCGCTTCTCTAGTAACGGGTGTGGAAGTCACGTTGGGCAAGATGTAAACTACTGCCCTGCTTTCCCACAAACGCCTGTTCGCCGGGTTCGCCCTCATGAGGGATTTCCAAGAAGATTGATTGACAGTTTACAGATGAGCTCGAACGTTACAGAATGTAGTATGCCAGAGTTTACGTCAGCTACCGTAACGCCGTCAGTTACTTTCACCGGCTCGCAGTATACACCAGATTTTAGTCCTCTAACACCGCCGGCGGAACAACCTCATCCATCTCTTTGCTCCACCGACCAGTGCCATCAGTCAAATTTTGGCGACCCTATTTGGACCACGGAAGGATCGATGTTCGGCCCGCTCACATCTCATAAAACCCCATCGAGGAACGTGTCTTGTTCTCCAAAGGGTCTGATGAAGCGCTCTTCAAGCACCAAGCCTACCAGATCGTTTACAAAAGGTTCTACCACTAAGGTTCGTAAGTGTGGCGTGGTATCTGACTGTCCCCGTGCCAAAATAGAGTGCAAGTATAAGAGCATCACTGGCTGCACCAAGAAGTTTCAGCGCTCAGAGCACTTGACCAGACACCTTAAGTCAGCTGCACATTGTCCTGAATGTCCGTTTGTCTGCGAACTCGAGGGCTGCGTGGATCAGAAGACCGGGAAGAGAACTAGTTTTAATCGGAAGGATAACAAAAACGCCCACATTGTTAATTGCCACCTGATGGATTCTGATAAGCCGCGGCGAGATAGAGTTAGGGACCCGAAGCTCATCCGGGAACTAGGCTGGGAGGCGCTTTTACCACACAAAGAAAAGGAGGAAGAGAAAAGAAGAATCAAAGCCTTAGCAGCGGCCCAAAAGTCCTGTCCTCGCACTCAGAGTAGTGCAAGAATGGCAAAAAGGGCCGGTACGAAGCTGAATGCTAAGCAATGACTGGAGAATTTCGGTTGTTTACTAACGCTGATCATGAATTATGTGATGGCTTCGGTTGACGATGTCATGGCGGGCAGGTTCACAAAGTGAAGAGGCGTTCATCTGCCTTTACGTGTAATGATATCAGCTGTTTAAATAGATATAGTTTAACTTATCCTCACTTGAACGTTACGAAGACTTAGAGACGCCGGCGTCGGCTATGTATCATGCCCAACCTCCCAGGTCGTGCCCGTAATTGATAGGTTAGTCCTTCGCTAGTCCATGGAATTGAGTACTCATGAATTTACACGTATCTTTACTGCGGCATAGCCCCATTATTAGATTCAATTAATCAAGGGGTTTTGAAAGGAATGGAATGCGAAAGAGACTAGTCTTGAAAAATAGCCTCCATATCTACCAATACGTCATCAGGCTCATTACAAGACTTGTCGTCAACTGCGGCTCCGGAAGACTTAACTTTTTGGCCTGTCAAGCCTTCCTCGCGTTTCCTAGCGGCTCGTACTGCCCGGGTTTCCCACATCTCTCGCTTTTGCTGGCGCTGATATTCATTTTTAAGCGCTTGATTGAATCGAGCGATTCGTTCTGTGTTTGCTTGAAACCTTGAGTTTGCAAGCATTATCATCGTTTTAAGGTATCGCTCGCTGACAAGGCTGTGGTTTAGCCCGTCATAATTGTCCACAAACCCGATAATGCTAGAGAGAGCCAGGCCATTTGATCTTATAGCAATAACTGGAAAGGAGCCTTCATTGTTACCGAGGCTCTGGACCCCACTTTCTCTCATCCCTGAGTTGAATGCGGCGGACAAAATCAATTGTGCGTGCGGTAGTGACGCCGCGATAACGTGAAGTATCTGGAAAGGAGGGTTAACTTGTCTACTTCAAATAAGTAAGGTTGAGAAGAACGACCATGGGCTCAAACTGGAGCTTTACGAAGCGAGTAGAAGTATCGAGCTTAGAATCGACCATACCGTCCGGGTAACTCGTGCGGAGAGAATCTTGAAGCTGTAACATTTCCATAAAATCTCTATCATCTAGCACGGGACGATGAGAGACGTAGATCCAGGTACCGCCGCCCTTGCCATTCGAGAGCGTTGGGCCTCCGACAGGCTCGATCTCATGCTGTAGTCTTGCGGGTGGTTTTTCACCTTCTTGGAAGACGGCTAGCCGGCCTGCACAGCTACTTGTCGTGACCATACCATCAAGGCTGTTGATGAAGTTGACGGTGCCTCTAATTCCATCATCGATAGTACCTTTGGGAGACAGATCTTGATACTGTCCTTCAGGGAGCGCCAAGGAACTGACAATATCACTCTTCTTCTGCTGAAATAGCCTGGAGACGTGTGGTAACTCTTTCATACTCTGCTAACAAAAGAAAAGTAACTATTGTCACTCGCGTCACAGCTACCTAGTTTTGAACACCTTAGGTACTCGATAGCTCACACTGGTGCAAGACGACGTGTCTTCCACAAAAATCTTTAAAACACAATCGGATAATATTCTAGTTGTGTTGAAATCCCTGTACTATATAGTCTGAATGCTCATAAAGCTCTGATATATATAATAATATCAGCATCCAGTCGATGACTTTTCTATACCGTGGTGAGGACGTTTCACTGTCTCCGCGGTCCACATCACACATGCCTACAGAGCCCCAGGTACCTACCTAGGTAACTACGTAGGTACATACCTGGTGCATACTCGAGTACCTAGGTGATTACCTAACCTAAAGGAACGCGAAACTCGTTCGCTAGCTACCTAGGTACCTACCTACGAGGCTACGAACTTCGAAGTACCTAACCTATCACCTAGGTACCTACCTAGGTAGGTACTTAGTCTCTTAGCACCCTAGTTACATGCGGCTAGCGTGTATTAGGTTGACGTGTATTAGCGCGTTCATATTAGAAGCATGGATGACAATCAATTTCGTCATTATAAGGTACCTAGGTAGGTAGGTACCTATGCAGTGCAATAATGTCTTCTTGGTTAAACCAGTAACGGGAAGAAACTATACCTTCACAGCAAAAACACCACAAGAAATTTCTACCACTAAGTAAACACTCGTCCCGATTACAAACCTTTTCCATTAAAATGAAGCGAACTCGAGGCAGACATCGAAAACTACAACACATACCGCGGCATCAGTCAAACACATTGACGCCACGTCAAAGCGCCAGTCGTAGCAAACAAAAAAGGCCTATCAAAAGCAAATATTTTGAAAGTGACTCCGATTTAAGTCAAAGCAACGCAAAAGACAGTGGCATCGAATCAGAATATGAAAATGGTGGCACTTCAGCCGCTTCGAAATCGTCTTCTGAGACTGAGAGCTTGGATAGTAACTACAAGGACGAAGGCTACCCTGCCAAAAAGCGCCGTAGCAGTGTTAAGTCGGTCAATGAGACTCCTAAGCAACGAAAGAAGCGATCGGTAACTCAAGGTAACGAACTATGGAGGTCCGGCGTAAGGGCAGACGTGGAACCCGGAAAAGAGGCAAGTACACTACTTTGAATGGATAGACTGGAGATTAACCTTATGTAGGTCTTGTATGATCGATGTTTTCTGTCTGTTATCTATCGGCTCTCCACAAAAGCCATACATTTCTTCCTACACACCTTAAAGACACTAACTCTAGACGTAGCATCAAGCTCCCAAAAGCCCGTAGTGCCGGTCATATAGCTTATAGGGTAAGTGTTTATATGATTTCATGGATTGCACAGATAGTAAAATCTGTGTTCAAGCTATCAGAAACAATTTTCACCTAGCTTGAAATAGCTAAGTCCGCATTTTTAACTCTGAGGGCAATTAAAATGAAATGATGCTGAAGAAGCATGTAGGATGAAACAATCCACCCAAATACAATGATGTTTCTAGCAGACCTAAAGCAAAACAAGTAAGATCATCTCTAATTCAGATATACTGCCCTCAATCAACCCCGCAAACACTATGTCCAATACCCACTTACGCTGACATACATGAGACAGAGACCCCTAAACAGTTGACATGTCTTCCTGCTAACGTTAATTCTTAGTGATCGTGAATGGCTCAAGGTCCATGATGCTGATTTCCGACAGGCGCAAAAAGATTGGAGCAGCTTCATAGAACATTTAACTACCAAACTTATAACGAAGGATAACACGTTACCGGAACTTCCTGTAAAGGACATTGTATTTCGAATCTACAGAGACATTAGGTTTACAAAGGATCCAACACCGTATAAGACTCATTTCTCGGCCGCAGTATGTCTCCTCGTCGATATTATAGCAACGTATCCATGTCTACGGCCAGCTTTCATAAAATCCGTATTTTTATAGCACCCACTGACAACAAGCCAATTTTGTTTTACTTCTGAGAACTTACGTTGCTAACGCTACCAGTGGTCACGGACAGGACGGAAGGGGCCATATGCTGCATATTGTAAGTCTGATACCCACTCAATCAATATTTCTGCAGAACCAAGAATTCCGATTCTTCTAGTTACCGCTCGGTGTATCTAGCATAATTTCAGTCAAACGCCTTGCTATAGGTCAAACTCTAACCGATCTAAGACTTGCAGATTGCACCGGGATCAAGTTTTCTGGGTGGTGGCCTGGTACGTTTTCTCAGTCGGATTCTTCATTATCTTTTTATACAAGGCACGTGAGCTATTAAACGCTAAATACATCTCAGTGGCACCCAGAATCAGCATCATTGAGCAATTTGCGAGAAGAAATTGATACGCGACCAGAAAGAATCCATCAAGTACTCGTAGATGAGTATGTGCTATTACCTACCACCAGTCATCTACTAGAGTCGTCTAGAACTGAGAGAGTTTTGTTCTTGCAACACTCATCTCATGGTGTTTCGCTTGCAGACAATTTTCATAACTCATAGGATAATGTACATGAAATATTAACTAATGCCTTGGCAGAGGCATACGTGAGGTGTTCTTCGATGGAATCGAAAACGACTACCAGAAGGCTATAGAAAAGTTCACTAGTCAGAATTCCAGTAATGCTCTGAAGCGTAAGCCTAAGGTACCAACAAGCACAGTACAATACTAGAAGTCGATATTTGGCTAAGACCCCTAGGGTTACGACGACAATCACCCAAACATCGACCTTCTTCGTCTCAAAAACTACACCATAGGCCGCAAGCTTACGGATGAAGATGTAATTTCAACAGGTTGTCTCAGCCGTATGTTCCGCCCGTTTTCCCCAGAACCTAACCACATGCTAATTTTCAAGAAATTACAAATATGCTTGGGTCCTTGACTCCTTTCGTAAGCAATCTGCGCTCCAAAACTTTGCACGCTAATGTAGCAGATCACCTACCTCAATAGCATCGTAATGCCTGACGAGATAAATTCCAATGATAGCTCTAGTGAAGTCGAGAGCAGTCCCGTATAGCATATAGCTTTCAGAGGAAATCTACCGTCAAACATATCGAACTTCGATTCTGACAGTAAAGACACATTTTAAAAGCATGTTCATCATCCACTTATCTCATGCCAGATAGTACATGATTCAAACCTCCTTTTGTGCTCTGCGAAGTACGCCGATCGGGTGTCGCCTTTGGAAGCCACACTCGCATCTCATTACGAATATATCTGCCCAGGGTTTTCGACCTTTCTTACTAGCATTCTCGATGTAGTATGTACAGTTCGCATTCATAGATAAAATGCCATCGCAGGATTTGCAGACCGTTCTTTTCATTGCCTTTGTCTGGCGAATCTGCGCCCTTCGAGCTACGCTTTTCATGTGCGATAGTAGGTAACGAGATTGTGCATTTCGAACTAGTCTATTGGTAAACCACTTATTGGATATTTTATTCTCCATAACTGGCTCTGTCGTAGACGAGGATGGCCCTAGAACTGGCGAGCCCGAAGAATTAGGTTGTTGTCGTCCCGAATTGTTAACGCTTGCTGCAAGACAATTGGCCGCTTGGTGCAAGAACGAGACTCTTTGATATAAATGCCGAGGGGGGCCCTTAGTGGGCGCCTTAGTACTTTTGGCCATACACCCAGGATCAACTAAACCAGAGTAATTGATTTAGCAACAAGAAGCTCAGTAGCTGTATGTCCTTTTCGCTCTGCAAGTGCATAGAGTACCTGTGTGCCTTAGGCACATTGCATGTAGGTACCTAGCTTACTAATCTCTCACCAAAAGTTTCGAAGAATGAGACAGTGCCGAAAGTAGTTTAGTGATATTTAGTTGCGCCAAGCATCAAAGCATTATTGTCCTTGGCTTCTCAATTCTTTACCATCTTCTCTGCTTTGTACGGTGTGATAGCATCATTCCTCCATAACCCCACGGGAAGATCTTGGGAATCTGGTGCCAGTCAAATAGCCTGACTTTGCTTCACAACTGGTCGTTTCACGTCTTACGCAAAATTACTATCCTCCTAGAAGAATCATACAAAACTACATTTCTCAGCCTTAAACCGAAACCTAACTGCCACAATGTCCCACGAAGAAGATCTTATCGACTACTCAGACGAGGAATTGCAGGCTAATGATGCAACTGCGGCCCCCGATACAGCTACGAATGGCGCCGCTAAGGATGGAGACCTCACTGTTCCCGGCGGAGGCGCCCATAAGAAGGGTAGCTATGTCGGCATTCACTCTACTGGTTTCCGCGAGTTCCTTTTAAAGCCTGAACTTCTACGTGCTATAACAGACTGCGGCTTTGAGCATCCTTCAGAGGGTTAGTCAAACAATTCTTTCCCCAGCGTCAAAATAGTCGAATTCCAAAGCGTCCGCCCATCTGTCCCCTCTGTTCCGCTATATGCGATAGGAAGACTTTATTCCACGGCCCTTTAAGTTGATGGAAAAACAACTATGGACCTAAGGATTGGTCACACCTACTGGAGCAAAACATTCTTACAAAATAGTATACAACTTGTCAAATGCGGAAACGGCTGCAAGGTTCGCTAGGTCCGACCCTGCACAGCTGTGGACTTCCCGCGCTGACGCCGTTTGTTTAATACCTTGGACATTCAAGGTACTTTAATCGATGACGCTTGCTCTTTTCAGGGCGATAATAACATTTTCATTCCTAAGATGGGCGGACGCTTTACTTGATCGTGTTCGCTGAAAGCTATTTTCGTTCAAAATCTGACATCAATCTCGCTTCACAGTTCAGCAAGAGTGTATTCCACAGGCAATCCTCGGTACCGATGTTCTTTGCCAAGCAAAATCGGGACTTGGAAAGACCGCAATCTTTGTCCTCACTACTTTGCAGCAAGTCGAACCAGTAGCTGGGGAATGTTCTGTACTGGTAATGTGCCACACCCGTGAGCTTGCCTACCAAATAAAGAACGAATATGCTCGTTTTAGCAAGTACATGCCGGAAGTCAAGACTGCAGTATTCTACGGAGGTACGCCTATGCAGAAGGATATTGAAACCCTCGCGAACAAGGAGACGCATCCACACATTATTGTCGCCACACCTGGGCGACTTAATGCTCTCACCAGAGACAAGAAGCTTAGGCTTGGCAACATCAAGGTCTTTGTGCTCGATGAGTGCGACAAAATGCTAGACCAAATCGGTTGGTACTTGTATTCTGTTGGCGCAGAGGACCTGCTTATTCGCTCTAGATATGCGCCGCGATGTCCAGGACATATTCCGTGCAACCCCAACTCAAAAGCAAGTAATGATGTTCTCAGCAACTCTATCCCAAGATGTGAGACCTATTTGCCGTAAATTCATGCAAAATCCGCTTGAGATTTTTGTGGATGATGAGGCCAAGTTGACACTGCATGGACTGAAACAATACTACATCAAACTAAGTGAGGGAGAGAAAAATCGGAAACTGAATGATCTCCTTGACACTCTCGATTTCAACCAAGTCATCATCTTCGTGAAGAGTACTATACGCGCCACAGAGCTCGACAAGCTTCTACGAGAATGCAATTTCCCTAGTATTGCTGTCCATTCAGGCGTGAGCCAGGAAGAGCGGTAAGTCTCTGACTTTGGTCTCTGACATACATTCTGACAGAAAGTAGCATCAAACGTTACAAAGAATTCAAGGAATTCAACAAGCGCATCTGCGTAGCAACAGACGTGTTTGGTCGTGGCATCGATATCGAGAGAATCAATCTTGCCATAAATTACGACCTCCCAAGTGATGCCGATTCGTATCTACACAGAGTTGGTCGCGCCGGACGCTTCGGGACCAAAGGTCTTAGTATTTCCTTCGTAAGCAGTGAGGAGGATGAGGCCGTCCTAAAGCTCATTGAAAAAAGATTTGAAGTTGCCCTCCCGTAAGTGTCCGACTCAGCAAAAACTTGTTTTCTTACTGATTGTTTCTTAGTGAGGTGCCTCCTGAAGGTATTGATCCTAGCACCTACATGGCAAACTAGAGATATGATTCGGATTTGGCACTCAACGTTAGCAATTTCTGCTGGTAGCTCTAGTGGATACTAGGGGGCAAGCAGTAGGTTTAGGTGATGTATGTAGGCTTTGCGGGCGTTAGCCTACACTTCAGTAGTCTCAAGGTCAAGCGGAATCTTCATTTCAAGTTCGAAAAATACTTGGAGGCCTTGAATCGGTCCTCGTGATTCCTCTGCATCAATTTTTGTAACTACTCCCAACGCAGCTAGTCTCCGGTATCTTCTATTTCTTCGACATGAACGAGATGTGTTCTACTACCCTGATGCCCATGTAACACTCCGCTTGCTGCGCTATCTATTGGCCTTTTCGAATCTTGCTCCAACGCATTTATTTCGCCGGAGTCCAACTGATTTCCTGAAGGCTGATTTGGCCTTGATACGATATTCCTCCTCACTGACCCGGGAAGGAAGCTAGTGGCTTCTTTCCGTAGATCACGTAAGATAGGCTTTGACTCATAAACAGTCTGTGCAGGTACATGTTCGCTAACTGTAGATGTTTGGTTGGCCTCATTACCCTTTATTACCATAAGATGACGTTTGCCATCGAGAGGTCTCCGAACAGGTATTGGTGGTGGAGTGTCACCAGGCATTGGAATTAATCTAGCATCGTCCTCCGTTTCCGAACTATCACTACTAACCCGAAACTTTTGTTCTCTGCCTCTCTTACCTAAGGTAACATTTTGACCGCTAGACAAATCATGGGAATTTGTAGATGATGCTATAGCATGCCCATGCCTAGAATGTTTTTTTCCTACGGTCTCCTTCGCTTTGAGAACTCTTGATAGCTCCTGCTCGAGGTCTTCGAGACTTTTTCGATCCCGAATCGATAAATTGCCAGCTCCCGTTTCTCGTTCTCTGAGGGCATCGATCTGCGTTTGGAGTCGCTGCGGATTTCGCTGGGCCAGGCGCTCAGTCCGTTGAGCTGCTATTGCGGCTTTGCCTACAACGTTCGTAAGCCATTCGAGATCATGATAGACCTGGTGGAACGGGCTAAGACGCGGTATACCTTTCTTGAGAGCTTTCTGCTTGTCGGCTTTCCTCTGTGCTGCTGCCGGATTAATTGCTCTCTCTTTGTCCCGGACCATATTTATAAGGCCAAAATATTTTGCTGGAAGCTTCCGCCAGTTGATGCACCAATAAGAAACATACAGACAAGCCCTAATTCATAGCTCGTTGTTATTTTAAATGTAGTGGAGAAGTGTTGCAGAGTTCAACTTTTTAGTAAAGCTTTCTCGGGTAGGAAAATGAGGTCGTCAGCTCATTGCTCGAAACAAATGACACCCATTTACATCGTTGTGCCTAAGACCTGAGTGGCAATACAAGGTTAGACTATGTTATGAGTCTTCAGCGCACTGGGTTTCTCTACTGACTCGATAAGACTTCAATGACGAACCGCAGAATATTGTTAATAGTCGTTTCGCCTCCACAGGCAGACACATGTAGCAATGAGTCTCATCTACTTACAAGATAGTAAATATATCAAATTATTCTCAACTTAAATGTAGTCATTCCTTCGCCACCTGAAAATTTCGTGCGGTCCATAGCATCGGTATCTTTTTACCAGCCAAATATTATCCAAATTCACCCAACTTAGAGCGCTTAGCTATTGACGCTCGAATGTCAAAATAGAAGTCACTTCCACACGGGATTCACACCAATCAAGATTATTGAAATTAATGAACCCGAAGAAAGAGACGGGAAGTCATATTTTATGGAGTCAGACTCTGTAAGTCATCTACTATTGCATCCTGCATTCTATCTATAGAAACGATTGCTCTGGCGCACCTACTACAAGGTAAATTATGTTGCAGTAGGTGCATCGTGGATAACGATTAGAAGATACTTTGAGTCTGTTATCGTTAGCATTTCAGCGTCTATAACCGGGGTGTCCTACCCGGTACGATAACAATCTCGTTTTTGCGTGTTCGTAGCCTGAGTAGTTGGATGTCATCCCCCTGCTCAAGCGCTGTGGCCAAGGAGCCCGCAGATGTCACGAAAGAGAAGACAAGGTTGGCTATATCGTTGATCGATTTTACATCTGTACCTGCGCTTGGATCGACAGAACCATCGGGTCGAGCATTCTGTCCGTTAGTGTGTCTATCGCTTTCGGGATCTCCGGATCCACCAGGCTGGGACTCTTGCTGAAATCCAGAGCTTCGAATAATAGCACCATCGGTTGCCGATAAAACCAAGGTTGACTGCACTCCTGGTTTTGAGGCTAATCTGGACAAATTTTCCATCGTTGAAGCTGACTAGAGCCTTACTCAGCCAATAACTAGTCTCGTATAACAATTCACCACTCACAGCTGACTGCATTTTAGACTTATGTCAAGAGTATAGTCTAGTAGTGCAAGAGAGCAATCGGACAAGAGAAGATATGATTGGTCTTTGTGGAGTTGAACAGGCTAACGATGCACACCAAATCTGAAAAAACAATTCGTGCAAAATCTCCAGAGGCTGCCAAAAATAGTGGAATGTCAAAAACTTGGAGGAGAAATCTCGTTGTAAGCACAGCTCTATTGATTTTATGTACACTCTCTTAAACAACCCATTACGAGGAGTCTATCGGTGAACCCTATGTCAATCCGAGCCCAGATGTCATGGCATGGCAGTGGTGTAGACTTCTAAGCCTAGTTTACAGCACTAAATACAAACTCATCGATAGCTCGCTTGAATCTCTCTAACACGTATATTAGAATTAAGGTGGTTTTCTGGTCTTATGTAACAGGTTATAATAATATGAAAACTACCATGTACATGATATTACTTGTTGACTATGCTTGAAGTGGACTAGGAGATTTGGATGTGCAGGAAATAGAGCATTGATAATCTCGGATCTTTGATATCCCTAGGCAATAACCACTGGTTTTGGTCAGCCGTCAGTGATTACTCTAAGAACTATGTGCCTGCTGTCACAATCCACACGTAAAACTTTCAATTTAGCAGGCTGTATCCTAGACATCTGCACGGTATTTACGTTTAGTAACTTCAGTTCCTAGTATATGCACTACTATTATCCTGTGCGCGTGTGTAGGCGACTTCAAGTTTGCTGGGCACGGTGGTGAGACATGTAGGTAAACTACCTAGGTACCTTTTGTGAATAAATAATTTTGGTGGGTAGGGACTACTCATTCAAATCAAGTGGAAACAGCTGGCGCGCATCAACATTAACCAATAGATACAAAATCGGCACATCTTTTTACTTGTACTAAAGTAAAAACGGGGCGAGCGCAATAGTTTAGTTATAACTTGTAAGATTACTTGTAACATTCGTAAATCCGTTCCTCGGATCTTATTACGAGTAACGAACGCATTTCAACACTTCCAACAAATACAGCATGGATTTAATACCGCATGCCTTGAAATTAAAAGCTATGCGTGAAGATATTACTTTACGTTTAAAGAAGCAGCCGGATTTACCACTTAAAATCCGAGCTACAACCTCAGAAATGTCAGTACGTTTACTAAATCCAAAATTCACGCCCCAGACTACAGCACATACCCTCCTCCATGGGGTCTAGTAGCAAAAAAAAAACTGACAAGAAAAAGGACTTCCAAAAGCCAAGACTCAAGCTAGGAAAGCCACGCCCAAAAGCGTCCAATGCAACAGACACTAGTTTCAAGTCGAAAGGTGTTTAAGTTCGAAGCTATAAAAGCTTCTGCCCGCTAACTCTTGATAGGGATATTCATTAAAGAGCAATCCATATCTGTCGCCATACCACCTACTGTGACCCAATTTTCTAGGCATCTGTCATTTCTATCCTCCCACTCCGACAGTCAACGCCGGGAATCTTTAAAGCATCTTTGTGGTATAGTTACTAATAGAGGTACTGGGGAGCAACTTCCAATACCTAGCGGCGTTTTACTACCTAAGCTGCTACCGTTAATGATCAGCGGAAACGATGATGTTCGGGAGCAGCTATTAAAGCTTTTCAGAGGCCTCACGTCTAGGGAGATCGAAAATCATGCAGAGCAGATTCTCCTCTTTATTCGAGCAGGCATGACTCATTTAGCAGTCAGCTGTCAAGTCTCGGCAATGGACTTTTTATCCTGGGCGCTTGGCTCTATAGGCGAGAGACTTGTATCATGCCCTAGTGGTTGGATCAAGACTCTTAGGTATTTCTGTATTATGCTCGGCTGGCCCCTCTCAGACGGCATCTACCATCACACCACGACTGGTGTCGCGGACCGGAGGGATGGCAAGCTTGGGCGTAAAGCCCTTGACAATCTGAGTGAATATCTCAGACGAGGCTTAGCAAAAGGGAAAAACCGGAATGAATTTCCTGGACAGCTAGTGTTCCCTCTTTACAGATCTAATCTCTATTTTCTTCCGAAATTATCGAACTCATATGCTAATATGAATCTATTCGGGCTACAGAGGGACGAAGATGGGCAAATGTATCCGGAAAGGGATGACAGGCGTAAGGCGCTGCATTCGTATCTACTTGAACCAATAATTAGCGGCCTTAGGGAGATTAAGAGCCACGGGGGTGAGTTAGGACGAGCTGCTGCCACTGCCGAGAAGGTTATCGAGGAGGGAATGGCTGGCTTTGAGTCCATTGATTAGAAGTTCAATGCAATTGAGGACTGTTCCATGGTGCACTGTTAAAACCATTATCTAAGGTTACTGTAGGACGTTGATTTGAAGTACGCGATCCGTGGATTCGAAGCCATGAAAAGCTTTAAGAATGAGCCTAGAGAAACAAGGACATAGTAAGGTAATCCCTGGATTCCGACTAAGTCATCGATGTCTACGGATGGTTAATGTTCTCCTTCGAGAACGGTCCGCCGAGCAAGTCAGTGTACTGTAGGTAGTTTGTCATGCAAAGCACATATAGCGAGTATTTGGAGATAAGTATCTACCTATACATATTATCATACATACCTTCCTGTCCAAGTAACACTCACCTAGCACGTAAGATAATGTGTCGATATCTACCTAACTGCGTACCTACCTAGGTAGGTATGTAGGGAGGTCGGTGGTCGGTATATAGTTAATCACTAGCGGGGCACCGGGGGGGCTAAAGTCGGGGTTGTCAGTTCGTCAGTTCTACTTATGACCGACTCGCTAAAAGCCTTGCGGAGTTCGGAGACGCGAAATTCTTGGACCCCTCGTGTGCGCACGGCCATAATTCTAAGCTCAAATTCGATGTGCATCAGTACCTTGTACCACTAGCACGGATCATTCCCATAAGAGGAGGGTTTTCTACTTTCAAACCTTTTTTAAAGTTACAACAACGGATCAGAATTTGTTATTCTGAAAGGTATATTGGAATCATGGACCAAGCAAAGCTGGCGAAGATGCAAGCTGGAGTACGCATTGGTTAGTAAACATCGCGAGCCTGTTGAATTGAGAATTTGAAAGGAATGTTATACATATACAATGATGTGGAGAGCTGACAAATTCTCGCAGGGTAAGAAACACTAGGATCTCCTGGATTCCATGGCCTAGTACGTCTACGAACTTACTACTGATGCGTTCACAGTGGCAAAGGAACACCAAGAAGAAAGGTAAAGAAGGTGCATAAGAGCTCGGGAACCGACGATAAGAAGCTCCAAACATCGCTGAAGAAAATGAACGTTCAGCCTATCCAGGCAATTGAGGAAGTAAATATGTTCAAGGAGGATGGCAACGTCATTCATTTTTCCAATCCCAAAGGTATATGACCCTTCTCTTAGCATGCCGCCTAAACTAAATTAGCCTCTGAGAGCCAAATCGATAAAAATGCTCAGCTGCTAATGAATTAGTTAGTGCATGCCTCAGTTCCCTCTAACACCTTTGCCATATATGGAGCAGGTGAAGACAAAGAGCTCACAGAGCTTGTCCCTGGTATTTTAAACCAACTCGGTCCGGACAGCCTTGCATCTCTTCGAAAGCTTGCAGAGAGCTACCAACAAATGCAAAAGAAAGAGGGAGGTGACGGCGAGAAGAAAGATGACGAAGATGATGAAGACATTCCTGATCTGGTTCCTGGTGAGACCTTTGATAGTAAGGTTGAATAAGATCCTATATAACCATACAGATAAGAGCCTGTGTTTAGCAGGTCATTGCATTACCAACTGTACAATCATCCAGGGACTGCGATTGATCTGTCAAGAAGACTTCTGAACGGTTTTTACCGGAAATGTCGAGACCGTTCTTTAGGAGAAAATAGCCTTAGAGTCTATAATTATCGATTTACAATTGATTCGATTGGCTGAAGTGTTAATCGGTCACAACTTTTGATCTTATTATTTGCACCCTTATTGTACAATGTTTTTATTCTAGCGCGTGCTCGTATGGTCAAAGTATACGCGAGGGGGGAAAACTGAATCGTGAAGTAATTAAATTGACTTGTAAAAGTTTGAGGGAACCCCTTGCATATGCCAATTCACTCGGTAAGTGGCGGACTACCTAAAAGTTTGCCGTCATATCGTCTTCTGTAACTGTGAAGAGGTGAGGTGACATAGGAGTTTTCGAAGAATTGACTCGAAAAACTTTAGTTATAAGATGTAAAACTAGATAAGTTGTTTTTTTATAAGTATCTAATGTCTCCTTTTGCTGTGGCCATTGGACTTCTTTGGGACATAATCTATTCTTCTCAATGGATTTGTGACTGTGTCTCTGTTGTCCAGATTGTAGGCCTCGCGGTCGCTTAAACTTAGCTTCCATGGCTGGAATACTTCTTCAGAGGAATTCACCGGCCGCAACTCCTCCACCCACATCCTGATATAGGTTCCCTGGGGACTATAGGTGAATTTGTTAGTTTTGAGTATTGCTATAGGTTAAGTCGAGTTCAAGTATCCGCTATGGCTATGTTTTTACTCACTCGTAGTCATAAGATTGCTTGATAGGATTAAACTTTCTGTCCGTAATAGATACAGACTGCCAATTCCCCCAGTTGCTGCAAACATCGTAGTCCCTATCGACGTTAGCAGGTTCTAGTAATCTTAACATAAATTTCAACAACTTGGGCTATCTATTTTTAACGACGTAAATGGGTCAATTCTAGCTTGTTCAGCGGCTCTGACAACTAGAATTGCAGGATAGTATACGGGAAAAACCTGACATACACCTGAGTGCTGCTTAGCAAATTGTATTTGATCGCTTAACTCTAGGACTCACTAATAGGCTTTCATACCACTCGGCACCAATTCTCCAGTCTACAGTAAGGTCTACCACCGAAGTTAGATCAGTTTTTCCCATATTCTACTAACATTCCCTTGACATAAAACGTATGAAGCGATTCACTGATCGTTGGAAAGATAGAGAATAGGGTTCTAGTAGGATAGTCACACCTATAAATGCAACTTCGTTTCGACAGATGACTCAACAACACAAAAAACTTTCAGAATGGAATTTCATATTGTCTTACGGCGTGCCAGAAAAGATCCAACGTTTTGCCTCGCCCTATTTGATGTGTATCCGGTATGCCAAAGCTCACGCACTGTCTATTGTTCAGCACCACGACAACCATACTGACCATGAAAGTGTTTCGTTTGCTTCAAATTAACGATGATGTCAATAAGAAGAGGGCAACGCACTACTCGCATCGATTACTGGAAGTACATGTGTTAGCATGGATACTGCTTCAAGAATTTTAATCTGGGAAGTTCACTTCTTAGTGAGATGGGGTGAAGACACTTTATGAAGACACTGGGATTTTATATTAATGCTCGTCTGAATAATGGGAGATATTGTTGAGTATAATTTCTAATTTCTATGACCCCATGAAGTGAAGCCGATAACTTACAACTTGTACCAGTATTGCCCCTGAGGAAGCGATCAATAATCTCTGCAGTATTCTTATCTCCCGTTGTCTTCCAAGCATTGCTGCTGCTGCCTTTCATTCCCTCCAGCTTGAAGAGGTGTTGTTTGAATTTGCGGGCACATAAGCGCATGTAGTCACGCCACTAGATGTAATGTTAAAAAAATAAGGAGATTTATAGTGCTCCTGGGAGGGTAAATGTGGGAGAGGGCTGGGCGGAGGCCATATGATACCTCACGTGGACGGAGTAACTCACTAGTAATTCGAATCGAATCCACCCTGTTCCACTATTCTCACCATTCCCATACCCTGTGGCGCCTTTACCCAGATCCGTGCGCCCTTCCTCAAAATCGTGGAGATATTCGTGAACTTGACGGGCAGTGCATGAGCCCAGCGCTAGCCAAGCTGAAAGCTTAGTGCTAAAATCAAGCCCAATGAACCCATTCCTAGTATCCTTATATGAAGTGGCTGACCCGCTCGATATAAGATGTTTGATACGCAAGTGTGCGGCTTTCTCGCCACCTTGGAACGGATGGGCAGATCTTGCACCCGCCGGTAATGATGGGAAGTCTATAATATCAGGCTTACGTATTAGGGGCTCTAGGAGGCGATTGGTGGTATCCTCAAGATTAAAGGGCGCTTGAAATGGCTTTTCCTGGTCAGGAATAAAGGTTGGCAGTGGTGGTAGTTGGCCGTTGACTGAGAGTGCTCGTCTCGGGGCACTCTTAAGCGGTTCAACCTTCTTCCGGTAGGATGTGAACACGTCGGGAAGATCAGATTCGCTTTCCAGGGGTATGTCTCGACTTCAGGGTATAAGTTCAGCCGCGCCTTAGCAGAAGTCCTTATTTGGAAGGCTTACTCGTCGATGAAATATTTCTCATCTGTCCATGATTTGAATTCAATATTATGACATCCGGCAAGCCATTTCGTTTCCTCTTCCTCTCGCATCTCTTCTACTCCTTCTTCAGTTGTCATCCACTGCAACAGTATGAGTTAATTTAGCAAATTACGCACAGTTTGACAAAAAAGGCCGGTTTGTTTAATAAGCTACATGAGCCCTTGAGATGCTGAATATACATAACTCGGTCTTTTGTGAAGAGGGATTTGAGTATACTCACTATGCTGGTAATTTTATCGGCGGTGTCATATTTTTCGTACTCTTTAACAATAGACGCTAATACATCCTTGATTGATCCAACCCTGACAATCAAGCCACTACCCACCGTGCGAAGAGATTGGTCAAGGTCAAAGACTGTTTCGGACAAGAACCTAGCTCTATGGGGTCCGCATCTCCAAAAGCCCTTCAGGCACCGTTAGATCGCGCTTACTTGGTTGGATGGAAGCTGGATTGAGGATAAAGTGGCATTGGACAAAACTTTCTAGTTATTAGAAGACGGGAGTTTTATACATACGCCAACAGCAGAGCGGGCTTCAGGATAAGGACATGGTTCGCTGGGATCCGACAAAAACCCCGATACTTCTATTTGATTGGCTGCGAACACATAGATAGGCAGAAGGAGAGTGCAAGGTCGTTTGTGAATAATATTGTGGAAGATAGGGTTGTCTTGGAACCGAAGGTCCCTTCGGAGAATGTAAACCAAAATACTTCCCATTTTGGAAAGTCATATGAGGGCACGAAAGAGAAGTAAGATCTAAGTGAAAAACCTAATGTCAGCTAACTCAAAATAAAACCTCTTGTTTTGAGGTCTCATCAAGATCCCAATATTAAAGCTCATTCTGTCTCGAACCATCTGGTGACTACATCAGTGCTTCAACGTGTAAAATGTACGCATCATAGAGTCTAACTAGGTTAAAGTCACGCTTGGCACTCTTATGGTTGTGAAATTACACTGTGGAGATAGAGTGCGACAAACACAGCATTCGTCACGACTACTACGTTATTTTTTTACAGTCAAGTAGTCACCGTAGGATCTCTTCGGTGGGTTGGTTTTTCAACAAAACAACTTATATAAGTACTTTACTTAGTACGGGGTATGCGCTTTGGTGAATATTTTTGGCTTACATAAGCCAACACACGACAGTGGTATGTACATGTAGATAACATCCACTGATCTTTGGTCACTCGAACCTGTGGTTGAGTAGACTTTCAGAGTTTCGACTCTTTTGGAGTGATCATTAGTTCTGGGCGAACGTGTTTATCGAAGTCTTCTTCACTCAGTGCCTGAAGCTCCATCGCACTCTCCTTCAACGTTAAACCTTTCTTGTGAGCATTCTTGGCAACTTTTGAAGCCATATCATAGCCAATGACGGGATTTAGGCACGTCACTAACATCAGACTACAACACCCTATAAGTATCTGCCGTAACAATTAGGGGTGTTGTACTGTACCTTTCATGGAGAAGAGTACCGATACGATTTTCATCCGCTTGAATGCCATCAACTAAATGCTCTTGAAAACCTGCCATTGCGTCGCTCAGTAGTCGAGAGCTGTGAAGTAAGTTACGAATCATCACTGGCTTGAACACATTCAATTCGAAATTTCCATTCATGCCACCGATGGTCACCGTAGCATGATTCCCCATCACTTGTGTACAAACCATTGTCAGAGCCTCACATTGGGTGGGATTTACTTTTCCGGGCATGATAGAACTACCGGGCTCGTTTTCGGGAAGCTTCAGTTCTCCGAGACCACATCGCGGACCTGAGCCGAGAAAACGAATGTCCTGCGCGATTTTGAACAGCGAGCACGCGAGCGTATTCAATGCCCCAGAAGCTTCCACTATTGCATCGTGTGCTGCAAGGCTTTCAAATTTGTTTGGTGCGGTCTTGAATTTCTTTCCAGTCATCGAGGACACTTCAGCTGCAATTGCTTCATCAAACCCTTTAAAAGTATTGATTCCAGTACCTACAGCAGTGCCCCCTTGCGCTAGTAACCGAAGACGTGGTAGTGAGGTTTCTACCCGCTCTATTCCGTAGGTGAGTTGCTGGACGTACCCAGAGAACTCTTGACCAAGCGTCAAAGGCGTTGCATCTTGGAGGTGTGTACGGCCAATCTTAATGATTCTCTCGAATTCCTTGGCCTTTACATCAAGCGCATCACGTAGAGAAATTAGTGCTGGTAGAAGTGAGTCCTCCAGTTCTAGCACAGCAGCGATGTGCATCACAGTTGGAAAGGTATCATTTGATGACGCTGACATGTTGACATGGTCATTCGGGTGAACCGGCTTTTTGGTCCCCATCGTTCCTCCGAGTATCTCAATAGCGCGGTTAGAGATGACTTCATTTGCGTTCATGTTCGATTGCGTCCCTGAGCCTGTCTGCCAGACAACTAGTGGGAAATGTTCAACGAGCTCTAATGAAGCAACCTCGGAGGCGGCTTGTTGAATGGCTCTACCCAATCGCGGATCTTGAAAAGGATTGAGTACCTGGCCATACACAGTCTAGGTTACATACCTAGTCCAAACTTCATATTTACAGTCGCTGCGGCACCTTTCAAAATTCCAAAAGCTCTTACAATAGGAGGAGGCATACGGTCCTGCGGTTGATTGATTTTGAAGTTTCCAAGGGATCTGAAAAGGTTATTATCGTTCAAGCCTACGATTTGATTTTAGGCTTCAACTACCTTTGCGTTTGTGCACCCCAGTACTTGCTAGACTCAACCTACAACTATCAATGAGCGCTGTGGCTCTGGTTGGCGTCTGTATGCTTACCTGGATTTCCCCAAATGCATCAGTTTCTGTACGAGTGGAAGATGCCTGCAGAGGCGTTAGCACTAGATGAATGCTCTAGATTGTCGACACTTGGTAGTAGTAGAGGCAGGATCGTTGCTAACCATAGCTGAGCTATTTGAGAAGAGTCGTGGACGGAAAAGAGATGTACGCTGTGGCCGATGGAAACTAGATAGAGTGTGTATAGGTGATGAGCTAAAATGGATG
Organism: Erythroxylum anguifugum; assembly: GCA_027478595.1. Lineage (NCBI taxonomy): Eukaryota > Viridiplantae > Streptophyta > Magnoliopsida > Malpighiales > Erythroxylaceae > Erythroxylum > Erythroxylum anguifugum. Next base: position 37,784 of record JANIPN010035356.1, read on the forward strand.
GCCAATATGGACTGGAGGGATATTTGAGAATTTAACCTGCAGAGCTTCGAGAAGGCTGCAAGTTGCGATAACTTTGAACCGGAAATCTGAGGCATTATTGTACCCTTTCTTCACGGCTGGAAACAAGCGACACACGAAGATTCCTGCAGGGTAACAACTACCTGCCGATCCGGGCGTAGGGAGGGGTAGAATGTGAAAGCTACGTTCCGTGTAATGAAGAAGATAGCATTAAGATATTTTTTGCCTCGGAAGCTCCGCTTAGTCTACCTCATTGAAGACTCTCGTTTCAAATTACTAGCTACCTACCTACCTATAGGTAGGTACCTACTTGGCGGCTGGGTTCCGTGACCAGGATGGTAAACCACCGCATTACGCTTCGCTATAAACAAAACATCTGTGGGTAAACTATTTCCGGGTACAATTGTAAACCCTGGGGTTATTCCTATCATATAGTCTTATCCAATGACTTGCGATCCAAATTCCCGGTATCACAGTGGGATGGCACCTAGCTGGCTGTAAATGGAGCTAGATTCTTCCAAAATACCTAAATTCTAATGGAAGTTAGGCGGTTGCGTACAAGGGTACCTAACTACGACCTAACGTGCCTGGTATGAGTACCTCCCTATAGCCTTGGACACTTTTTCTACGATCCAACCTTCTCATCTTGTACTTAAAACCCATGGGCGATTATCAGTTCATCTGAATATTTACCTTGTTTGAGGTTTCTACACAATTTCCGTTTACGCTTTGACGGGTTATGCTCTCCGATCTGAACCATACCAAATGCTATGGTACACCTACGAGTTTTTTCTCGTCAACAAATGGTTAATTTAGGAGTTGGTCTTTTACAATGAAACTATATCATAAACGTACCATGTCCGACGTAAGGATTCTTTATCTATACAGCGTCATGGTGTGGCTCCATGTGTGCATTTTCTACTTTTAGGTGTCTTACGGATCCGCATAAGGGCAATTTTCACATGACACGAAGTTCTAAGGCGTTACTATCCACTGAATTAAGGCATTTCTATTCTGTGATTTATTTGATAATTCGCATCGTTGACAGTCTAGTTCTGACCGGCTATCTTGGAAGCAGTATCTGATGTGTTTTGTTTTAACTTCCTTGGAAGCTTCTGTGGCTTGAGCGGGAAAAAAAAAGCAATAGGTTTATTTTTTTAACTGCACACAGTTTAGAAGAACCGAAAAGCGGCAGTAATTTTTTAACATAATTTGTACTCTCCAGGTGGATTATATATTAGGGAAGCAAGTGTTTGTCACCTATTAAATAAGCTTACCTAGGTAGGTACCTAGTGTACTACAGCGAACATTATTTACTCTTGCACCAAATAGATGGAGATTAATGGCCTACTGCATACAGGAATGCATATATTATGGACCTTCTATTGGGACCTTTTTCTGGTTGATGAGCATGAAGAAGGTTATGCCCCTGACGCCCAAGATTATTATAAATGTCTGGGCTCAGTTGTCCTTAGGTAGGCATGTGGCAAATTTGCTATGACTCGTCCAATTCGGTTGTGTACGGGTAACTAGGAAGCTCGAATAAGTGCCGCCTGGTCGACATTACGGTACCGCCACATCGCGGTCGATATTGTTTTGGGTATGGAATGGAATTTATATGGTTATGATTCAATCCTTGTAACTGGGTGACAATGTATTGTTATTTGATAGATCTAGTTAAAGATTTCCGGAGATATACGGGCTATCATGTGGTATTCTTCGTGAGCATGTCCAGCCCCCGACTTAATAGGGGCGTGAAAATACTTGGTTCTCACTATTAGTGACTTTAACAACTGAGTCATACTTGTTCATGTGGTTCAGTTACAACAGTTTTGTTCTCCTTAGATTACGCCTTGTGGTGGCGAGGAAAGACACCCATGTAGGTAGGTAATTGGCGTTAGTGAAGAACACGGATTGGCGAGGCCCGAGGAGGACCTAGGCAGAAGGGGGCACTGGCGCGAATGGATGGCGACACAATTGCGGGACCGGCTTTGGTACAACTGCAAAGCACCTTCAGTGCACCCATTATTATTATCGCATTATTATGATCACAACTCTTCAACCCAACAAAGTGCCAATTTTATTGAGTTCGTGCTACTAACTGGTGGACAAATCCTGGGACTTGTCCTAATAGGGGACATTTCAGATAAAGTCCATAGTCTTATCATCGAGGACGAGTCTAGGAGCGTATGATCATAATATATAGCCAGGCACCCAGGCTTCCAATTGTTGAGGCTATCTCGAAAAGTTACTACTCGCTTGAACCGGTCTGCTACAATAATAAAAAACAGGGTGACCAAAATCTTCCGAATGTCGGAGTGGTCCGGGCGCAAAAGGACAGAGAAGTTCTGCTTTGCAAGCAAGAACTCGCTCTTTTAAAATTAGTCACTAATGGTACGGTACTTTACAGTGCGACTGTCTGAACTGAGATTTTAGACTTCTTGATCGAGTGTCAAATCGCCTGGTTGAGTACAGTTCATGATGTTGGCCATTACTCATGATCAGTTTTATCCTGTTAGGAGGTGGCGAGGAGCTGACGGGGAATCTTTCAGAGTAGCAACAATATCGCGATTCGCCACTGCCACCCAAAGTATTACTCATAAGGACGCTAGAAGTGTTCGAAATAGTGTCACTGCGCACGGGTGCCAAGGACACCAATACCCCTTTGGGCGGCTTGCCACCAAACCGCTGCCGGACTTTTGTCCAGCCATCGAAAAAGCCCCAGTAGTTAGGGTTCAGCGGACGCCGCTACGTGTAAATAACTGCGCAGTTCTCCCTGCTCTCTCCCGCTTCTCCACGACAGCCAAAATGACCTCCTCAACCTGCAAACCACCGAACCATATATAATCGCTCTAAGAAGGCTTGTTGTACTATTAAATAATACTGTCGCTTCAAAGAGGGCCGAAGCAGGGCCCCTTTTCTACCCCTGCTTCTTCGCTCTCCCTGAGCTGCCTGCCTCTTCGCTAGGCAGTAATCAAGCAATGTGAGTCGACCGACCAAGCCAGCGTTTTAACAAAGGACGAAAGACTCATATGTGGAAACAGCCACACCTACTGACGCGCTCCTTATCATTATTATAAGATTCTATCCCATGGGAACTACCTAGACACACTTTACGTTCAGCTTCAGCTCCATAATTCTACCGGCCCTCTCCGCTCTGTTCGCGCAACTAAATACCCACTTTGTATACCCAATATTCATCTTGAATGAAGCACCTTCAAAAATATTTAACCACACTCGATTTATAACTTGAAAAATTATATCTGAGCCTTTTTTTTAGCATTCGACGACTTCGACCGAAGGAAGTCGCGTAAAGTCGTAGGACAAATATTGTCTTTTAGACTTTGGTGACTAACCTACCAATTTTACCCAGAGGTTGCTGGTTCCACAATGTTCCGAACTAATATTATTCTGTTCGCTCCAGTTACCAGTGGTTTAAGGATTGAGGCCTTTTATCCGTCCTGTAAGAGTTCTGCAAGTGTTGCTCCATACTAAATTCTAGTCCCGAACATCACTACAGCGTGATAGAACGTGTTTAGTCGTTCTGCCTCGCCAGTCTTCCTGCTTTAGCAGGTGCTCTTATAATCCTAACCACTGAGGCTGGAGCGAACAATCCCTACATTTCGTACGGTGATCTGCTTCAGCTTTCCCTGCGGCCAATCCCACCGCTATTACCGCGTATCGAAACATACGTTGATATAATTTAAGATTCTTCTCGGCATTCGTCGATCATCGATCGTCAAGATTGTTGATATCCTCCGGGTAAATAAGAATGATCGCCTACGAGCCTAAATCGTCAGACCGATTTCTTCACGATGCCACACACCTGGACTTCTCCATGACCCCCTCTGGCCCCACATCTTCAGTATCTTCAGTACCGCTCTCAGTATTTTCCGCAGACGGCACTTCCTCGCAAAGTTCCGCACCGTCCTCGTCCAAAAGTGTCACTATTGCCTGGGAAAACGACTCGAGCTCTATCGATTGCCAAAATGCTCTGAAGGCCACTTCCATTGGTGAAACACCATCTCAACCTGGGGTCAATGATATCTCTACGAAGATACAATGTACCGACTTACCGGTTGCCCCGCAGTTTCGACTCCATCCGAGGCGCACTAATGCATCGGTGGGTGTGGATTCTGGTAACTTACTTAATGTAGCGCGAGCACCCCCTGCCCTTATAAGGCAGTGTGATCGTAAAGATAATTTCGTTGAGAGCCTTGTCGGTAAGAAATAGTTTCTCCCGCTCGGAAGCGCATGAGCTTACATTTTGATCATAAAGACACAACTACTCAAATGATCGAGGTGATCTGGCCTCTTTCAATCGTTCCCTGTGGGCGTGACACCGTCTTAGGTGGTAAAAACTTAATCAGCCTCAGAACTTTTATTCAAGAGGTATTAAAGCGCTCGAAGACGTCTTATTCGACCTTGCAGGTTGCTTTGTACTATTTGGTCTTGATCAAGTCGCATGTTCCTAAAGTCGACTTCACCAAAGCTCAGTTAGAAGATACGCACACTTCTCGTGCCATGCAATGTGGTCGCCGTATGTTTCTTGCTGCTCTCATACTTGCTTCTAAGTATCTCCAAGACCGTAATTACTCGGCTAGGGCTTGGAGTAAGATTTCTGGGTTGAAAATGGCTGAGATCAACTCGAATGAGATTGCATTCGTTACGGCAATAGACTGGCAACTCCATGTTCCCGAGTCGCGGTTTCAACGCTGGACCGATGTCGTCCTCAAATTTTCTCAGTCTCCACCGGTATCTTATTCAGCGATGTCATCTCACAGTTGGCGATCCATCATTCCACATCTGACTCCCGAGTTAGATGATTCCAATCTCAATAAACTTTCCTTGACATCCCTATGTAAGTCAGAAGTCGCCACATCAGCATCCATGTCTCCGCCGCCTAGGATCCAAGGCTCCTCATTCCATACTTCAAGTGAATATATGTCAGGTTTTATTTCGACTAGACCGATGATTCTGGAACCGAGTCTGCGCTTGGGTAAAGAACACATCCCATTCCCGCCTATTTCTCCGAAGATCAGTCAATTACCAACGCCTCAAATGACACCAAGTTCACAAGTTTTTTATACTCCTGCAGTGAGTTGCAAGACCTCTGAAATTGGTAGGTCAATGAGCACTGCAATGAAGCAAATTCACTCTCTGTCCATGTTGCGATGTACTCTCGACTCTCATCCCAGCACTGCTCGTACGGATACTCCTACGCGACCGCCTACAACGTCCAATTTTCGCGTACAATATCCGCAACCTAATTGTTCTGTTGTTTCCTCCCCGGAATCTATGATATCGGACACTTCATCGCTGTCATCGCGTACGTCGAGGTCTTCATCTATTTCGTCTATCTCGTCTGCAGGAGCGCCGGTACAAGCAACTCGTTTAGCTGTACTGGCGACCCGTAGATGCGCAACGATGACTCGTTTGCGGGGCGAAGCTCAAATTGACGACCACGCGAGTGTGGATTCTGATTCCGATTGGGCTATTGTAGGAACTTTCCCTGGGGCAGCGCAGGAATCGTTTATACGTGGCATCAGAGACAACACTACCCTGAAGTCGGCTTCAGAAATCTCGTCCATACGATACTCTAATAGCCCGATTCCCCCGACAGTCGAACCAGAAACATTATCCTACCGCAAACGTACTCATTCCCGATCTAGTTCCCACCTTCAGGAAGAGATCAAAGAACTCCTTTCTCGGAAGTCTAGCGAAAGTCGACTATCCCACGACCTAGTTTTACCCGATTCAAAAATCGCTGATTCTTTTTTGCTACGGAAAGATACATCTCAGGATTCCGCAGTCACACCCGGACCTGCAAAGTGTCTAAACAGGATACCCTCGTTACCAAGGAAGCGGCCCCGCTGTCAGTATGAAGCACGCCCAATTCCGAGTAATGGCAGCTCCATGCGACCCCCTGTTACCCTTTTTGATATGGTGTTGGAACGTCAATGTGGCGTATGAGCTCTCTATTTGAAGGTGTTGACAGGTAATGACCCCATGGAAACATCCTCTTACTTCGCCAGACCCTCTTGTGGCGTAGGAGAGTAAATTTCCTTTTAATTATTTTAATCCGTGTACGTGCAAACCTATGCCCGCTTTACTCGCCTTTCATTTCGAAAGTGAGTTTGACCTCTAGCCTCTTATTGAGGCTTTTGCGGTTGGCCCGTGCATGGGTACCAGATTCGACTTTCTACCTAGGTATCGATTCGCCCTGTACAGAAGCTATTGCCCTGCTGTGCTTTGTGCATTTCTATGTACATGACTTAGTGCATTCAAATAAGTGGTAGATATAAATTATGTCTCACATACAGTGAGTTTATCAAATATAATGAATTAAATCACTTGCGAAATCATTATTTAAATTGTAATTCTAGTTGGGAATCTGTGGATCTCTGAATTCAAGTTTTAGGTCCATGTCATTCTAGCGAAGTCGCAACGGGGGGAGGTCATTCATCGTACAAGTCTGAATCTACAACGAATGACTGAGTAAATAAAGTTCTAAATCTAGTTGCGGATCAATAGTGAGTTACTGTAACAAAGACGTAGTATCCGAATTGCGCCGATGGCAGAAAAAGTGGATAGATAGGTAGGTAAACTACCTACCTAGGGTACGTAGGTACTCGAACCAAAGTTGCATTATACCCAAATAAGTTAAGTAGGCGGGTTAAAAAAAAGGTACCTCGTCGGGTGTCTAAGCAGGTAACTCCCTACCTACCTACCTAGCTAGGTATACTCAAAGGGCAGTGAGTGGATGGTGATTTTGGCGTTTCAAAGCTGCCCATCCGTCTACTTATTAACCATTGTCCTTGCCTATGTACAGACCTGTCTTTGCATTCATATCAAACTGTACAAACAATATCGATTCACTTTCTGAAATACCCCATAATCTAGTGGCCGCGATAGGATCGCAGCTGGGTTATAGCACAAATTGCTTAGCCAGGGAAGGCGGCGTTCACGTCCCAAAATTCTAGCTTCGACATAGCTGGGTATATTTTGTCGTGGACGAGGTCTCTTTGATACTGAAATTAGGGGACGAGGAAAGAAGAAGGAGGCATGCTGCGTAAAGTGGAGGCTCAAATTGACTTCCATAAGTCGTTCTCGTTTTGCGTCACTGAGGCCTAGAAAATTTCCCCTCAAACACACTAATAAATGTCTCCTCATTTTGCCTGAATGCCTCGGATTTCGCGACTATACAGCAATGGCTCTTGGGGAAATGGTGATATCTATCTGCTAGCACTGATATCTGTAGCAAGTCTCTTGGGCTACCTTCACTTTGAGTGATGGCCGAACTCCTGGAGAATATCAAGTAAGCCAGACATTGAAAGATAACGATATGGGCAAACTGACTTTGGTAACCACCGTAGCACGCTCCAAAACCTAGACTCGAAGTACCATTGGTTTTGTAACCATGTCGAAACCGGTTCTTCGTACCTACATGATCTTACGCCGGCAACCCAGCCCACTCAGAAACCTAGGGAGATTGTCAAGCAATGCTACCAAATTGTTTCATACGAAGGCCCTGAGGTTCAAGCGCCTAAAGATTTTCTTTTGAGTGGTATCAAAGTGCAATTAGGGAAATGTGACAGATGTATTGTGGAATACTACAAATCAAAGAAAGAGTTTCTGGATCAACTTAGAGAGTACGTTGTTTTCTGTATTTTGCTTTGGATGTGGTTTACTGATTGTCTGAAGAGATTATAATGATGACGACGTTGAAACTCTTGCTTCAATATTTCACCAGCACGATGTCGAACGTATTTCATGCGGATTAGGAAAGTGTATCCAAGTTCTTCAAAGTCTTCCTCCAGAAAAACGTCGCGATACTGCCTTGCCACTCCAAGATTTAAACTCGATCATGGAAGCTCTGACTTCTGAGAGGTTTTTGATGGATAAAGACTTGGTTGATAGGCACCTTCTTAAACCTCTGGTCTTGGTCCAAACGGCTTCTCCATTGCACGTTGCACATTACATTCCTGCCATGTCTGAATTCCTCGTTAGTGATAGCGATGAGCTGAGGAGATGGGCTACAAGCTCTTTGGAACAGTTAAATGGAAACATGAGCATGATGGAGTTTGAGTTCGCCTTTCGAGGGAGTCTGAATCGTCATCTCGCCAGAGGATCGTGTTTTCCCTTGGATCCAGACTTCGTACAAAACTTATGGCGAGGTCTCGAGATGGTTGTTGATCGCCTTGATAGCGATTTGATAACGCATTCATTAAGGGCACTTGAGAGCAATCTATATGTGCTTGCCTTGGACCACATTCACGTTCATACTTCTGGAGTTCGACATGTTATACAAACGCTTCGAAAGCTTTGGCAAATTAGCTCTAAAGATTTCTGGGATGCTCTTGGAGCTATAGGCCCTTCCACAATACCTGACCAGATATTTCAGAGCTACCAATTCAACTATGAACTTCAACACGCGAGACGCCAGGATTTTGAAGATTCTAATTCTAATTTGTCAATCATGGTTAGCTGGCCACATCAGCTTTTATCAGCGGTCTCAGTGGGCCAACGGCCTCCCCTTTGCCGTGCCATTGTTTCTCAATTGATGACTAAACTTCAGAAGTCAAGTTTCTCAAGCGATGTAAAAACCAAATGTTTTAGCGAAGGTCTCAGCTGTCTCTTGTATACGCTTAAAACGTGCAATGAGGATCTTCGAATGTCTGACACAATTAGTCATGCTGTCGTCGTAGACACGCTCAATGTCACTCGTCCTCACTTCCATGAGATGCTAGCAATTATCAGCTCAGTTGATGATATGTTTGGACGATATGATCTCAAGCTACTTAGCTTATCGGCTGTTCAGGCCGCGCTAGTTCTCGAATGCAAAGCAATGCGCATCGCTAGTAACCTGGTCAAGTCTTCTCATAGGAATTCCGCGTCCCACGAACCGCATCTTTGGGAGGACGCCGAACGTAGCCTGTCTTCGACTAATGTTGCGCAAGCGAAATTAATGGTTCTAGCTATGGAATCCATCATGGATGCTGATATGCTTGTAAGAGAGCACGATGGGCACGAAATTGAAATATTTAACCAGGTATTGCAAAGATTTTTCGATCTTTGTGCTAAAGTCCTTGGCAAGATAAGTTCTTTTCCCTCAGCTGCATTAAGAAGTCTTTTCAGCAATCGGATGACTGTTCATGCTCTTGTTAGACTTATACCCGCTACGGATGCCGGGGTTCATGAGTCCGCTGTCGAGCTCGTCAAGTCGCTTACAGAAGAATCCTTCAGGAAGGAGGCACTGCGACGTCTCCTAGACATATCGCTGCATGGAGTTTTAGACGGCGTTTCATCAGCTGCAAAGCAAATAATACAGTCCATGACCTTTGAATCTTGCCCTATTTTCCTTAAAGTTTGGACAGATATCGTTGAATCTCTCTGCGACCCACAAGATGGACTACTGCGACAAGATCAAGATATCCCTGAGGAGGGTCTTCAGGCTATCAAATCTTTCTGGGACATATCCTGGGAGTGTTTAACGGTGATGTATGATCGCAGCGAGTGGTGGAGTACGAAGAAGGTTGCCCCTTCTGATATTCTCAAGGAATTTGTAAGAGACGTAATGCAGTCCTCCGAAGCATTGTTTGGTCACTTTGTTGACTTTGACAATGCTGTTGGTCGTGGACCGGCCCTTAAACCTGAGGTAGGGATGTATTCGGGGTATCCGGGATATCCGAAGCAAAATAGTCAAAAAACACAGGAGCTACTCCTTTCTCCTTCAAAAGCGATGGATGGGGTAACGAAGTTCCTGAGATTAAAAGATGAATATTTGCTACGGACATCTGTACACCTAGTTCGAATGTTGTTGAGCGCGCTGACGAAGGCTGACATGACACTTCCTCAACAAAGCAGTGATTTCCTTGCTCAGATAGCTATCTATAACGATGAGAAAGACCAGAGGAGACGAATTGGTGTTAAAACATTACTTTCCCCAACCGAAATCGCCGGAATCATTTTTGACCTCGAGCGAAACATTGGACGGCCTATAGTGGACGAAGCTCGATCTATGGCGATGCTTGGGAAGCCATCGAAGGAAGAATATGCTTCAAAGGATCTGGCAAAAAACCATTATGCTGAAACACAAGTGACCTCGGAGCTAGTCCCTACTGTACGGCGAAAAATTAAGCAGAGCACTATTGATTTTGGAACCTGGAGTTCCCAGGCAGAGACCGAAAAAGATCTAAGTAGAGAAAGAACGAAACCCACTGAGCAACTTAAGGCTACTCATGAATCCTCTTCCCGGGGTCGTTCTACTGCAGGTCTTCTGGAGCGGAGAGTAGCTTCAAGCAAATCCCAGGCCCAGCAAGCTGCCGCTACGCAAAAGTTTCTTGATGGACGGAAAAGGGCCCAACAAGAGTCCGCTGCACGACGAGCAGAGCAGGCGGCTATGGCTAAGAAAGGGGTTGGTCAATCAATAGCTGGCCAGACATCCGGAGAGGGATCCGCACTGGCGAAGATAGGCGTTCTTGGGAAGGAGCATACCACAAAGGGAGAAAGTATGATGGTTTCTTCAGATTCTGAGTCTGAAGTAGGTTCTGACGATGACTTTGATAAGGAGTTATTTGGTCAGGTTTCTAAGAATAAGTCAAGTGCCACAATTCTGGAGTTTAACGAGACGCGAAATAAACAAAAGTTAGCATCGATGCCAGTAAAGAAAAAAAAGGTTACTCGCTCTGCAAGAGATATGCGTGCTCGTCTTGCCCCACAACTAACAGGATTGTGGTCTCGGCTTTTAAGCTGGGACTACTTTCAAGCTGGCGATTTTCCACCTGACTCCGCGAAGGAGGACTTCAATCATATCACTGATGTTTTTAAAACTGCCGCAGACTATCGCAAGGCATTTGAAGCACTCCTACTCTTGGAAGCCTGGTCAAGCCTTCACAAATCTCGAGAAGAAGTGAATTTGCGCAGTTTTGAAATCAAGATATCTAGCCGCATTACTGTGGATTCACTTTTTGAGATTACAGTTGCAATGGATTTCGCCCAATGTAAGAGCACGGGTCTGTTGGAATCTGATATTGTTTTGCTATCGAAGTCTGAAAAGGCCATCGAGCACTCGGATGCTGTGAATTGTCTCGGGAGAATACACAGGATAAAGCACAAAAGAGGCATCTCAGAGATAACGATCCAGGTTGCTCAAGGCCCCCAAGTACATTCCTGGCTCACGCAAAACACAGCTCTTTATGCAGTTCGCATTGATTCGATAGTTACTCTCGAGCGTGAGTACGGCGCTCTTGCTGGCTTAGAGTGGTACGATTTGTGCCATGAAATAATCCGTGCACAAGTATCTCCAATATTGAAATATGGAAGAGAAAAACTAGAGAAAACGAGGAAAGTCTACAATCTCAACGAGGCTCAGGCCAAAGCAGTTCAGTCTGCAATCGACAACGATGCTTTCACGCTTATACAAGGTCCCCCAGGCTCTGGAAAAACGAAAACAATCGTGGCCATAGTAGGAGCGCTACTTTCAGATTCACTCAAGGACAATGGAGCAATCGTGTTTAATGGACCGATTAGTGAAGGTCGCAATCCTCAAAATATGACCCAAATCGCTCCAAAGAAGCTACTTGTTTGTGCTCCCAGTAACGCCGCCGTCGATGAACTTGTAATGCGATTCATGGCTGGTGTTAAAGGTACGAATGGGAGCTTTCACAAGCCGAATGTCGTGAGACTCGGTCGAAGTGATAAAATTAACCCACAAGTGCTCGAAGTAACGCTTGATGAGAGAGTGGATAAAATTATCAATCCCTCAGGGGCAAAAGCTGCCAAGGAGGTGTCAGAGCTAGAGCATGCGATAAATGCGCATAAAAATATAGATAAGGAATTGAAAGAGATGTACTCGAGGTTTGAGGAAGCGAAGACAAGCGGAAATCCAAGTACTCCAGAGATGTCTCTTCAATTTGAAAAGCTGAAAAGAGAAAAACAAAGCTGGTCGACCCAGATTGAACGATTGAGGGATAGTGGAAATACTGCTTCACGAGATGCAGATATCAAGAAACGTCAAATCGAACAGAAAGTATTGAGCGAAGCGCATATAATTTGTGCAACATTGAGTGGTAGTGCTAGGGAAACTTTCCAACATCTTACTATTGACTTCGAAACCGTTGTTATTGATGAAGCAGCTCAGTGCATTGAACTCAGCGCACTTATTCCTCTAAAGTACGGATGCTCTAAATGCATCATGGTTGGCGATCCTAAGCAACTACCTCCAACAGTTCTTTCCAGAGAAGCTGCTCGTTATCGATATGAGCAAAGCTTGTTCGTCCGTCTACAGCGTCAACAACCTAATGATGTCCATTTGCTTGATACCCAATACCGAATGCATCCCTCCATCAGCATCTTTCCTAGTAAAACTTTTTACGATGGACGGCTTCACGACGGTCCAGATATGGCTAAGCTAAGGAGCCAGCCGTGGCACTCCGACAATTTACTCGGGCCTTACCGTTTCTATGATGTGGCTGGACGCCAAGAAAAGGCTTTCAAAAGTCATTCTCTTATTAATAGGAAGGAAGTTGAAGTCGCAATAGCCCTATTTCGAAGACTGAAAGCTAGCGCAACTACCTTCAATTTCAAGGACAAGATTGGCGTCATAACTCCATACAAGAGCCAGCTAAAACTATTGACCGAGCGATTCGTATCCACATTTGGACAAGAAATTCTAAAAACCATAGAATTCAACACCACTGATGCTTTCCAAGGCCGTGAAAGTGAAATCATAGTTTTCTCCTGCGTACGTGCCTCTGGTGAAGGAATTGGCTTCTTATCGGACATTCGCCGCATGAACGTTGGCATAACAAGGGCAAAATCTTCTCTGTGGGTTTTGGGAAGCTCGGAATCATTGATGCGTGGTGAGTATTGGCGGGCTCTAATTTTGGACGCTCGAAATAGAGGTCTCTATTCTGAAGGTGACATTGTGAAAATTTTGAGAGACACGCCACTAATTAGTACAATGGCACATTCAGTGCCAAACGCTCAGTCTCAGGCCACTGATTTGTCTCGACAAGTCTTGAGTTCTTCAACAGTTGAACAGCCCTCAGGTATCAAAGGTAGCTCAATGGTGGCGGTAGACCGCGTTTCACCAAGATTCGTTCCTGATCAAGGTCTAGAGAAGTCCTTTAGATCAAAGATAGATTTGCCAGAGGATTTTCAATCGTCGAATATCCCTAGCAAGCCATCGCTGGTTCTAAGAAAAGATCAAGAGCTCGACTTGAAGTCTATTCAAGATGATAAGTCTGACCCGTCGCTGGCTACGAACTTAACATTGCAAGAAAAAAGCAGACAGCTTTCTGACAACTTAAAGTCGAATATCAATAATTCATATAAGGAAGCACATAACCCTAGCTCAACTACTACCAGCAGGGAAACAACGCCGGGTGATCTTAAAAGAAAAAGACGAAGCGTTTCACCCGTTGATAATCGAGCTCCCGCCGTGCGAGTACCACCACCTTCTAGGAAGGTTAGAAAGGACGAGTCAGCTTTCATAATCAAGCCAAGGCGCAAGCGATAACATGAAGCAGCAAATCTAAGCGTGTGTAGTACTAGACTACTTTAACATGATTTGCGGAGTGGGGAGCACAGATATATTCATAAGGTTTTTTGGATGTCTCTTCACCGATATGATTCTACGAACCACCGAATACGAGGCTCAGTTCATATATTAGGTGAGACAAGAATAAAGTACGCAATATCTTGATAACCTTAGAGATCTCAATAGAATAGGACCTTCTATTATTGCATAAACCTTCGGCTCACGGAAACAAGCGATGGGGGGTTTGAACGAAGTAAAGCACAAAGCACTTGTGTGGTTCAGACGAACAGAAGCTGCCTCAAACACAATGTCCAGTTTTCGTAGCTGCCTTATCTGGTCACATCAATCAAGTTATACGGATATCCACACACTATACCAAAATTCCGAGCACTATATACCGATTTGTATTCTCTAAGAAGTTAAGAAGTTAGCTTTTAGCTCCTTGCTGCACAATATTTTCCTCGTAGCCTGGCTGTGCCGGTGAGTTTAGTGAAAATCCTAACCCCATTTCACTTGTTTAATTCTTGCTTCTTTTCTTGGAGCTCCTCCTTCGATGAAGAAGATGGCATGGATTCCGGGATAACGGGGCCTTTCGAATGATGAGCTCTTTCCACGGCCGCTTGATCAAGATCTATCTTTATCAACAGAATTTCGAAGAGAATATGAGGGTTGAGAGCTGAGATTTACGTCTACTGACCTTTTGCATCGGGGACCATTGACTGAGCGGGGTGTTGGCCGTGGGCCTTCTCGGTATTTAAATCGTCTGCGGCAGGTAGCACAGGCATTTTGTTAGGATATCAAGGATCGCGGTCGCTTTAGAGACGCTGTGACAAATGATATCGAGGCTTGGAAATTGCCGTAGCAATTATGCGCTTCCTTAGAGGGCGTTGGAACTTTTGAGGACGTGAGAATCAATCTACTAGCAGAGCGCTTTAGATCCCTGGCTCTGGTCACTGAGGCTGAAAGTGTTCAATGGGTGTTGATTCTATGATTATTTTATGCCTTGTTTTTTGCTTCCCAGATTTACCTCAGGTAGAACCTACCTGTACTATCCGATCCTTGATTCCGCAAACTCTGTTCATGACGTCGGGTAGGTATCTTAGTCTTACTACGAACTGCTGCCTTCCGGTGTCCCACTGTCCTCCCTCTCCCAGTCGTCAGTGCTGGCACCGCCACAACTGGTCTAGTATTCGTACTACGTACACAAAAGGCGCTACTGTAGGTGCCTGTACGAGTACCCGTAACCCAAGGCAGACACGATAATAATAATGGCAGGTACGTACCAAGGTAGATTAAGGTAATGCAACCGCACACGGGTAATCTTTAATGCGAGGCATACACTAGAGACCACTGTTGATGTGGGATGCCAAAGACCCTGCCGCTTCTGTAGTGTGTGGTCCTCAAGAGACCATTTGAACATAGAATGATCGGTCTCTTTCAGTAACTAGCTACCTACGTAGCACATCTCTGTTCTGGAATGTTTAAAGTTACCTTCATTATTTACGAGCAGGAGAAAACGGCCACTTTTCGCTGTGATGGACGCCCATGAACTAACGTACCTGCGTTAGCTGCTGAAGAGAATTACAAGCTATCTGCTTACCCTTGACATTCATTTTCGTACAAGCAAAACGAACGTCATAGATTCTATGAGTACTTGCCCTGGTATCTTTCTATCTTAGTATTAAGCCGCTCACTGACTGAATTTGGAAGGTAGCTTAGAGCAATATTAAAACGAGTCTCATCTGGTCTGAAAGCTGTTCATTTAACTCCAAAGAGATACGATTTTAACGACCAATCGTATTCCGCACACTTAACTAGTGATATACTATTACCTGTGGTTTCAAAATGCCTCCAAGCTATTCTGATGCTGACCGTGAAACGGTAAAGAGAACAGTCCCAAAACCCTCTAACAAGATTCACGCTGTCGCTGTGGCGAGACTATATATTGCTTACCCCAGCCGGCAAAGATGGACATATACTGGACTTCAAGGCGCAGCTGTGCTTGCAAACGATCTGATAGGAAACACCTATTGGATTAAATTGGTGGACATCTCGGTCTGTATATGATGTCTCAACATTCCTTTTTAACTTCGACCTAAGCTGACTTCAGTGCTAGGCTGCCAATCGAGGTGTGATTTGGGATCAAGAGATCTACGAACCGTTCTTTTATAACCAGGATAGAACTTTTTTCCATTCTTTTGAACTAGAAGACTGCCTTGCCGGCCTGTCTTTTGTTGACGAAAAAGAAGCCAAAACATTCAAGAAGAAAATGGACGAGAGAGAAAAGAACGCGCATAAAGACACCAAGAGTACGCCATTTCAGGGCGGAACAACCTCTGATAATGTAGGCCCGCCTCAGGAGAAGCCCCGCAGCCGGTTGGGTAATCTATTACACGGGAGGTCTTCGATGAGCACCCCTGTACAGCCGACCCAATCTATTATACCTCCCAGAGAGCCTCCTCCTGCAATTGTATCCCCGCCGAAAACTGGTCTTTCTGCATTGGATGAGGTGGACCCTTCGTGGAGGGACATGCTCAACGATTTGTTGGACATGGGAATAACGGAGGACCAGATCGAAGAGAACGCTGATTTTATCAAGTCGTACATCGAGCAACGTCAAGCTGAAGGCCTAAATAACTCTAACGACTTAAATCGCGATTCCAAGCCAAGAGCCCCTCCTCCACCACCATCTGCCCCCCCGACTGGACACCAAAATCTGAGCCCACAGAATACTGGCACCTCCAAAAGGGGACCACCTCCGGCCCCACCGCCCTCACGGAGAACTAGGTTGGACCAATCCATTACACCTCCACCACCGCCAAGGCATGATAGCCCTCTAAAATCGCCCGAAAGAACTCCATCGCCACCGCGCCCTACTTTCAAAGTTCCGCCGCCTCTACCAGATGCTGGAAGGCTTGCTCACTCCAACACGCAATCCCCGGCAACCCGTAATCGAGCATCTTCAAATACACAGAGCCAGGGTCCTCCGCCTCCACCACGACCTCCAAAAACCCCAGTTGAGGAAGAACGTGATGTGAGACCCAGGTTTAGCGTTCCCCCCCCGTTTGTCGGAGAAAGGTCGCCGCCGTCTGTTCCAGCTAGAGCACCTCCTCCCCCTTCACGCGCTCCTGTGCCTGCTCCTCCACCCAGAGTTACGTATGAGGCTAAGCATGCTGTTCCACCACCGCAAGCGGCTCCGCCTCCGCTCCCCCCGAAATTACCGTCTAACGGCTCAAGTGGCGCTCAACTGTCTTCGCCTCCACCTCCTCCGCCCCCCCCTGTGCAGCGCAATGTTCCTCACTCTTCTCCTCCAGGCCCTCCAGTTGCTCCACCACCACCTCCAACTCGTCCGGGCCCACCAAGTGGTGGACTCCCTCCTCCGCCTCCTCCGCCTCCGCCTCTATCTACAGCGGGAGGAGGGTCTGCACCGCCTCCCCCACCTTTACCAGCTGGACGGCAGAACACCTCTAGTGTAACTCCACAATTAGGGACTAGTGGTGGTAAAGATGCACTATTAGCATCGATTAGAGGCACTGGTGGTGCTGCTGGGGGTGGCCTTCGGAAAGTTAAGGACTCAGAAAAGAGTGATCGAAGTGCGGCAATAGTTCCCGGTTCGGAGAATACAAAGTCGCCCGCTAGCGACTCTACTGCCAAGGCAGGGGCGCCTAGTGCTGGTGGAGGGCTGGCGGATGCTTTGGCTTCAGCTTTGAGCGCAAGGAACAAAAAAGTTAGCGCAAGTGGTATGTGCTTAAAGCTACAATTGGAATTTTTCTTGCTGATGTACGGATTTAGATGATGAGGATGACGGTGACGACTGGGATGACGACCTTCCAAAAAAGAGGAATTGATGCTAAAGTAAAGATGAATTGGGATAGGCAGCTACGGACGTACTAGAAGGAAATGAAGCAAATCACGCGCTAATGGAAAAATGCGCAGTACTTACAACTTCATTTAACACCCGTCTGTTAAAGTGCTGCATTCTAATAGTTAGAACCTGGTGAAAGTATGCACCCTTGAATTAACCTGACTGGTTTGGAATAAGTAGCTCTCAATAACATGTAAAGGCCAGGTTCATTGGGTTTTCAGCGTAGTCCAGGGAAAATCTTCAAGTCAAGGCTAGCGATAATTCTTATATCTAGCCAAATACAACCGTAGACGATACATCCTGATTTTAAATAACTTTACTGAAATCCTTGTTGCACAATATCGGGCCAATAATTAGTGTGGGCGCAGCCGTGGTGTCTAGAGCGCCAAGAAATTACGTGCATACAAGGCAAATACATAATCGTAACAAAGCTTCATTAACTTTTTTCTGACCACGCCATATCCACCTCCTTCGTTTAGAAAATCGTGTTCATGGCGATTACGCCACACGATTGTATCTGGATTATAGTAGCTACCGCTAGGATCCATCGGTACGTGCTTGTGAAAGGCACTTGGTCATGACGGGTGCCGTACTTCCCTATATGACCGCACCCTCACTTCGTCTTCTCCATTTCCTCCGCTCACAGGCGAACCAAGTCAGCTTCCTACCAGATACAAGGCCAGCTTCGTGCTTCAAGAGGGTTGCAGGGTGCCTTTCACATCTCACCAAAGACTATCTCAAACTAGTTTCTTGCACGAGGCATCCAGCAGTTATCGAGGCCAATTTACTTAATCTCAACTCCCTACCGGTCCGCCACTTCATGACTCTGAAGAATTTGATTCCAGGACAGCGACCTATTGTTATAAAGTATTTCTCTCAAGATTCGGTTCGTGCGCAGCGGTATGCAACAAGTGGATCGAAGTCGTTTCTACTAAGACTTCTGAAAAATCAGGAGAGAGCTGCGCTACTTCCTAATGATCTTCCAGCATTACTGAACGATTCTGGTGGAACAGTTTTTGGGCGTAGCAAGGCAGTAAACGAATTGAAACTTCGCTGTACAGAATTCGATGAGAACGGAAATGTGACTTTGGTAAACGGAGAATTCAAGAAAGCAGAGCTTATCGCAAAGGTAAACAAATGAATGTAGACTCGTCAACAATATGAAACTCTAAATCTTCATTTTTAGTATGGTTTACTTCCTCGAGACCTTCGAAAGATCGACTCATCATCGCTTCCGTCTATACTTGTTCGACCTTCAGCTATTCTAGTTAACCTTCTACACCTACGTGTGCTCATCAAACACAACTGCGTGCTTGTATTCGATGCGTATGGTTCCACTGACTCTCACACTCAATCGCTATTTATGTACGATTTGGAGGGGAAACTTGGACAAAAAGAAGTATCGCGCGCTGTTGTTGGTGGCGGCTTGCCATATGAATTCCGAGCTCTAGAAGCGATCTTGGTTAGTGTGACTAGTGGTTTAGAGGCCGAATTTGAAGGCATTCGGGAGCCTGTTGTGCGGGTCCTCAGAGATCTGGAGGAAGACATAGACAGGGATAAATTACGGCACTTGCTCGTTTACTCCAAGAAGTTGGGTACATTTGAACAGAAAGCAAGATTAGTTCGTGATGCTATTGATTCTATTCTGGATGAAGATGAGGACCTTTCAGGGATGTACCTTAGCGAGGCCGCTCAGGGACTAGAGAGAGCCCAAGAAGACCATACGGAGATCGAGATGCTACTGGAGTCTTATTATAGAGTGTGTGATGAGATTGTTCAAAATAGCGGAAACCTGGTGAGTAATATCAGAAATACCGAAGAGATGTAAGTGTTCCCAAGAAAAACATACCACTTAAGTATTATTTTAACATGAGTTTTTAGTATCAAAGCTATCCTTGATGCCAACCGCAACTCTCTAATGTTATTGGATTTGAAGTTCAGCATCGGTACGCTAGGGATTGGTTCCGGCGCCTTCGTTGCTGCATTGTATGGTATGAATTTAAAGAATTTTATAGAAGAGTCTGATTTGGGGTTTTGGGGCATAAGTGGGCTTAGTGCCGTAATGGCTGGCTTAGTCTGTGTTTACGGCATGAGAAAGCTGCGCAAAGTACAGCGTGTTAGCATGTGGGGGGAACAAGGTCACCTAAATAGAGGGAGCTGGCGAACTGTGGACTCTACTTCTGGATTGCCTGGGGAAAGACGCGAAGAAAGGATGAAGAGGCTGATGGAAGAGAGAGGACACTGGACTGAACTGAAGGCAGCTACCAGTGGTAAGAACGTTACTGGCCCAAGGTTATAGATGCTGAATGGATGGGGTGAAGATAAATGTGCAATCTGAAGCTTGCTTCAGATACAATTATTGTTGTAGCCATCTTTAAGGGTTGTTGTATAGATGGCATCCTGCTTTCACTCGTGAACAGGTGAATAGGGTATATTAAACTTTTTAATCTATTTGGGAGATGATTTGCTGAGCCCTGGAAGTCATTGGTGTCATCGCATGGGCTTATTTCTGGATTCGAGGCAAGGAACCCCAAGTTAGCGTTGTAATGAAAAACAACCCATTATCATTTGATCAGGCGGACAAATATGTGAGATATTATCTGTTGGCATCTAACCTACTAGTTTTTTTCCACTAAGCGGCAATGGCTATCGGGAGTGTTGAAACTCGCTTGTGTCGTACGATTTGGCGGTGGAGTACGGATTCGTATCTGGACTATTGACTTAAGTGGGGCTCGCTTGCAAGTCTTGGCATTAGTCGCGTTTACCTAAATTCTCGCGTGTGCATTTCGCGACTAATAGTATCTCAGAGCAAATGCAGTTCTAGAGGTGGCCACTGTCTGGTTCTCACGCCTCGTCACTACTGTAATTTACGATGACTTCCTCGGTGACTTCTCGAAGACGACGGCGAGTTGATGAATCCGGGGACAGTAGCTCTGAAGACTCGTCGGATGCTCTGCCAACTAATAAACGACCTCGAGGCGGTTCGGATAATTACTCTTCACCATCACTATCTTACAAATCACTCGGAGAACATGCAGAAAAAAACGGCCTCGCTTCAGGCTCCAATAGAGGACCAGAATCTCCAGAATACCAACCCGGCTCTATCATTCGAGTTAAACTTGCGAACTTCGTTACCTATACAGCGGTTGAAATCTTCCCAGGACCTAGCCTGAATATGGTTATAGGCCCGAATGGAACGGGGAAAAGTACACTTGTCTGTGCGATATGTCTCGGCCTTGGATGGCCACCAAAGGTAGTGGTTGTAAATGTCTAACCCACTAAGACTAATGACTCTTCAGTATCTTGGTCGTCAGAAAGAATATTCAGAGTTCGTTAAGAATGGAGAGAAGCAAGGCTCGATCGAAATCGAATTGCGTTGCGCTGCTGGGAAATCGAAAAATCCAGTCATCAAGTGTGAGCTGAAGCGAGATGGAAACAAGGCCGATTTCTACATCAACGACCGACCATCTAAGGCAAAACAGGTACAGCATCTTGCGCAAGAATTCTCTATTCAAATTGACAACTTATGTCAATTTCTACCGCAAGACAAGGTCGTTGAATTCGCAGCCATGACTCCCACGGCGCTTCTGAGGTCTACCCAGGAAGCTGTGGCTGCAAAAAGAATGCTCAAATGGCACGACGAACTAAAATCACTTCGTTCAGAGCAGAGAGAAAAGGAAAAATCGCGTCTTAATTACCAGGAAGCGCTGAAAAATTTGGAAGGTAGACAACGGATGCAGGAAGCTGATGTTGCTAGGATGAGGGAACGAGAGCAAGTCAAGGAAAATGTCCGTCTGTGGAAGGGTTTGCGACCTTTTGCAGAGTACCTAAAGGAAAAGACAACTCATGAAGCAGACAAAGCAAGTCATTCGGCGGCGACTAAAGCTCTTGAATCCTTGAGAGAGGACCTCGAACCAACACTTCGCGCAGCAAATAATAAGGGAATATATCGTGACCTTGTAAAAGGTGTCGTGACTACCAAGCATAGGACTGTTGAGAAACATGAACAAGATATTCAGTCTTGTTTTAAAAAGGTTGAGGAATTTGGCTCAAAAGTCACCGAGTTGCAAAACGCTATCGAATCCGAAAAGAAAAATTACAAGTCAAGACAACAGGAAAGAGCACGAATAGTAAATTCCTGTAACGAAACACGTAAAAAGATGGAGGAGTCAGCCCCTGAGTTTGATGCTGCTTATCACAATGATAGGATAGTACGTATATTAACCTCTTCGTAAGGATTATAGTCACGTTAACTAAAATTGATAGAGCAACCATAATCGTAGAATCGATGAAAAGAACGATGAGGTTAACGAACTTAGTCGCAGCATCGAAAACTTGAAAGGCAGCGCTCAACAAAAGGCGTTCGCTCTTGCAAAAGCAAAGAAGGAACTTGCCAGCCTCGACACCCAAGCTGGTCAACAGGCAATGAAACTCTCACGAACCTCTCCAGACGCACTTCGAATTTGGGAGTACATCAAGGAACACCTAAACGAGTTTGAAAAACCCGTTTACGGACCTCCAATCGTGGAATGTTCTGTGAAAGACGCTCGATACGTGTCTTTGGTAGAATCTCTTTTTCAAGCTTCTAATTTTCTAGCTATAACTACACAAACGAAGTCCGACTTCAACAGGATACACGATGTTGTTTACAAAGAACTTGGCTTACGTGGAGTTCCAGTTCGGGAAGTCACTAACGATCTTTGCGTCTATCCCGCGCCCATATCAGAAGAGGAAATGAAAGTATACGGGTTCGACTGTTGGGCTGTAGACTGCGTGCAAGGACCTGAACCGGTGCTTGCGATGCTTTGTGAGGATATCAAGATTCACCAGGCTGGTATTTCCCTTCGAGATACGTCTACAGATCAGTACAAGTTGCTTGAGAATAGCAGCATATCTTCTTGGGCTACGGAAAAATCAGTCTACCGTATTGCAAGGCGTAAAGAGTACGGGCCCGGTGCAGTTTCCACTACTGTCCGGGACACAAGGCCTGCTCAGTATTGGAACGCCCAACCTATTGATATTCAGGCAAAACAATCCATCGAACAGCAAATGGTCGAGTGGAATGACGAGCAAGCGGAAATGCAACGAGAACTTCAAGCCTGTTTGGATAAGCGACAAGCTCTTTATAAAGATATCGAAATACTGAATACTGAGAAAGTTTGCTTGCACTCCTGTCGCCTTCCTTTCGTTTTGCTGATTTTAACAGAAAATGTTCATCGCAGAGAAAGAAGATGCTAAGAAAGCTGAATCTACATATAGATCTCTTCCTACTAGATTAGGTATTTGGGACCTTATCGATGAATTAAGTTGTTTATGTTTAACCGCAAATAGAACAATTTGAGAAAAAGTGTGCTGGGGTTGAAGAACAAATGAAGACGATGCAAGACAGAATCTTCCGGCAGAAAAATGAAGCAAACAAATATCTTCTTGGGCGAGCTCAGACTGCCCTCGACTATTCTGTGAGTTGATGTTGAACTTTCGCAACTTAGCTAACAAATACTAGACTACTATTGAGCGTGTGTATAGAGTTCGTGAGGAAGCACTTGAAACCGAGATGATGCTTATTGAGGCAAATTCCGACCATGGGGTTCTTCTAGGGAAAAATGAGACTGTACGTCAACAGCTACAAGAGAAAGAGCTTCGGGTGAAAGAACTCGACCAGGGCCAGAGAGAGAGCAAGAAAAAAGCGGCCAATATAGCAGTAGAGTGCAAGAGAGTACATGGCAAAGCAAAAGATGATAGCGATCAAGGCTTATTAGATTTCATCACTCATCACCGTGCAAGCGAAACTACGCTAGACGAAGTCATTCAAAATATCTCAGCTGAGGAGGCTCGGCTAAGTTTAATGCATGATGACGGAAGCGGGCGTATCATTGAAGAATTCGAAGAGCGGGAGAAGAAAATTTCAGATTACAAACAGCGACTTACAACCCTGGAAGATACTATACAAAAGATAGAAGGTAACATTACAGCTGTTCGGTCTATGTGGGAGCCAGAATTGGACAACTTGGTTAAGCGTATTAGTGATTCTTTTGCTTTCAACATGAAGCAAATAAATTGCGCTGGAGAAGTCAGTGTTCACAAAGAAGATGACTTTGACCGTTGGGCAGTGAGCATCAAAGTTAAATTTCGGTAAGTCTTATCGAAAACGAGTTTCGATCATCCCTAACACCGTTCATAAAGAGAAGAGGAAGACCTGACGCAACTTGACTCACACCGCCAATCGGGAGGCGAACGCGCAGTGTCAACAATATTCTATCTTATGTCACTCCAGTCTCTTACTCGCTCTCCGTTCCGCGTTGTAGATGAGATCAACCAAGGCATGGATCCTCGTAACGAGCGTCTAGTACATTCTCGAATGGTCGCCATAGCTACAGGTAATGACGAGTGGCTTACAGGCTACGATCAGAGAATTGCTAATCTGGAGCCGAGTTTGGTAACAGGAGAGAGTGGCTCGGACGTCGACACTCAAAGCATCGATCCGCCGAGGTCTAAGATGAAAGGCAGCCAATATTTCTTGATAACGCCTAAACTCCTCCATGGGCTAAGGTATGAACCAGGTATGAAGATTCTATGCATCGCAAGTGGCGAGTTCATGCCCGAAAACCAGGCGAAAGCTAGCTTCGCAAGATCTCTAGCTATTCGAAGGAGTCTGAATGTGATACCCGCGGCCGGATAACTGGGCTTTGAGTTATAGTTCTATTAGTTATATAGCAACTACGTATGGTGCCGTTCACGTGTCCAACACGCCATCAGCTGTTTCATGATACAACATTGTTCAATTCTATCGGCGCATGACAATTCGGTTGGAACTCGTCACCAAGATTCTTTAATTTGTGAGGGCCATTAAGAGATGCTTCATACGCCACCGAATGGGCCTCTCTTAGTTTGTAAGTTGAATGAACATTAGCATTCATCAATCAGGTAGAGGCGAGGTCGACAGCACTGATAGTATTCGGTCGATGGAACCCAAGAGTTTCCGCCTTGTCCATGATATCGACGGGTTTTGACTGCAAGAAAATGGGATTATATGCCATTGCGTAGTACACCAGTCATTCCTAGTCGAACTATGTATGGAATGAGCTAACATGAACCGAAGCTAGAGTGTACATGTCACTTACTGGAGTAAGGAATGATTCAGCCACGAATCGTGCCCGTGCGTTAAGCTGGAGGTAAACATAAATTCCTTGTTTTCAGTTGTCAAAGTCATACTCACAAAAAGTTTCATTTCTGAGATCTCCTTGTCTACCTCTTCCATGAACTGAATTATGAAGTCCACCAGCTTGTGCTTCAACATATCCTCGCAATGAAAATTTGTGATCAGGAACGAAATATCAAATCCTTTGATGGGCTTTCTTCTCAAGATGAAGAAAGCTTCAGCTCGCTGTGTCAGGAACCGCGTAAACTTATGTACGAGAATGTTCTCTATTTCATCTGCTTGCTTAATCTTTATGCTAACGCGAACACTATTGACGCTTGGTTCAATTAACACTTTCTCGTTCTCGTTACGGGAGACGGTCAGTGAGTTTAGAAGTACTTCTGGAGAACTAGCAGCTTCAATCTCGGGAACATTGTGTCGTTCGGATTCTTGTGAGGCAAAATTTGCTAATGAAAGCGCCGCCATTAGCGAGGAGCGCACACATTGAAGATAAGGCCGCAGCGATTGGGACTGGGGAACAGTGATCAGCACATACAAAGGTTCCCAGGATATTCTACTACAAACCATCGTGTTACAGCTTGAGTTCTAAGAACTGTTCTTTAAGAAATTGTTGCTGAGTCTATGGTCTGTGGGAACCCCGTTCAATCGTGCCGTGACATATAGCTTCTGGAAACTGAGACTTTTGAACCTTTGCGAGGACAACTATTGAAGGTGACCGGAGTAAATTTGAACAAACTCGTAGAAGGATTCCTTCTGAGAATGACTCGCAAACCGCGTAGGCAACTTGCTCAAAATATGTGTTTGAGTGAGGTTAATGCTTACCTCCGGGATAGCGGGGCCGGAGCGGCAATCACTGAGGGAAGCGTCAGCCCTATGCGCAATTCATAATTGTCAGCCAACATGTTATTTTCTCGACTCTGCCACGGACGGACAAGCCGGCAGCGTAGAATTCAAGATGGCAAACATACTAGGTATGCTCTCGCGTGCATAATAGACAATAAATATTAACATATAGTCCAGTTATTGTCAAACATCAAGGGAAGAAATATGAAGTTGAGCTTGACCCTGCATCGACTGGCGAAACTTTCAAATATCAACTGTTTTCACTTACCGGGGTAGAGCCTGACCGCCAAAAGATTCTGGTAAAGGGTGGACAATTGAAAGATGACACAGAGTTATCCTCCCTGAACGCCAAACCGGGGCAGACTTTCATGATGATGGGGACCCCTTCCAGTGCTACTGCACCTGTAGAACGACCGAAAGAAAAGATGAGGTTTATGGAAGATATGACTGAAGCTGAGGCAGCTCAGCAAGAGGGTGCGACTCCTGCGGGTCTGACTAATTTGGGGAATACCTGTTACATGAACTCAACTCTTCAAACTCTGAAATCTGTGCCCGAACTTCAAGATGAGCTTGCTAAATATAACGGTTCTAACACGAGCTCCTCAACACGAAATCTTGGTGATTTCACAAGGGCTGCCACGAGTTCTTCTACTGATTTGACGGCGGCATTAAGAGATCTTTACAAGCAAATGTCTGAAACTCAAGAAGGATTCCCACCATACACATTTTTGCACGCTCTCCGTGAACAGTTTCCTCAGTTTGCTCAACGGTCTCGTACCGGACAAGGTTATGCCCAACAAGATGCAGAAGAGGCTTGGTCACAAATAGTATCCCTACTGAACCAAAGATTAAAGCTAAAAGATGCTACTTCGGTTTCCGAAGCGGGATCGAATAATGAGACATCATTTATAGAAAGATACCTGGCCGGGCGCTTTCATTCTACAACGGTGTGCGATGAAGCTACCGTTCGTGAAGCCGGGGAGGAGCAGATTGAAGCAGATGAGACCTTCTTCAAACTCAACTGTCATATCAGCAAAGATACAAATCACTTGAAGGATGGCATCGTTACCGCTCTCGAGGAGAAATTGGAGAAAAAATCGTCAGTGGTTGAGCGTGACGCTGTTTACACCAAGACGTCGCGAATATCTCGGCTACCCAAGTATCTCACAGTTCATTTTGTCAGGTTCTTCTGGAAACGTGAGGCTCAAAAGAAAGCAAAGATCATGCGAAAAGTGACATTCCCGCTGGAGCTTGATGCCGTCGATTTTTGCACCGATACTCTACGTAAACAGCTGATTCCCGTTCGCGACAAGATTAGAGAGATACGTAAGGATGAGGAAGACATGATTCGGGCGAGAAAGCGTCAAAAGCTTGCTTATAAACAAGAAGAAGATAGAGCTTACGATGCCAAGATTAAGCAAGACGAGCCCCTCCAGAAATCAAAGGAGAAGGAGAAGGAGAAGGAGAAAGAAGCAAGCCAAAAAGGCGTTAAAGATGATGGTGATACCGAGATGTCCGATTTTGTCTATAAGACCGATGCGGAGTACGAGGCCGAGAAGGCAGCTGCGCTTCGAGCGGCAAAGAAAGAACTCCTCGAACTGATCAGCCCCGAGCTCATACAAGACGAGGGAGCAAACAAGTCCGGCATTTACGAACTTCGTGGTGTTGTGACCCACCAGGGAGCAAGTGCAGATAGCGGGCACTACACATCGTACGTCAAGAAACAAGGAGCGATTGATCCTGAAACCGGGAAACGGAAAGAAGAGGACGGGAAATGGTGGTGGTTCAACGATGACAAGGTTTCGGAAGTTGAGGGAGACAAAATAGAAACTCTGTCTGGAGGAGGTAGGTACAAACAATGGCATCAAAGACCGTCTAGTTTCAAGCTAACACCAAGAAAGGTGAGAGCCACTCAGCTTTAATACTCCTTTATAAAGCCATCGACTTGCCGACACCTGAAGAGATGAATGAACAATCGTCGCTCCCATGAGAAATGAAACCGAAAGGTTTCACGGTCGACAATATTGAATGCAAACCTCACAGCCACACACGCTGATAACAGGAGGCGTTAGCCGCCGAGTCAAGACATTCTATAAATCTGTATCGCAACCATTCGGATGGGGACCAAGAAGGGAGCGCTAGAACCTAACAATCATTTCCGTTGATGATATTGCGATTAGCTTATAAAACGTCTATGTCGCCAATCAGCGATCGTATACATAAACAAGGTCCCAAAGCAAAACCAGCATCTTGTTCAGCCATGTTCCTATGTTCCCTAAACCGCATGAGTACCCTTAGCTAGTGCATCTTGGCCGCAGAACATGAAAGTCTCGTGACCGGCCCCGTTTTATTTACCGATGCCCCTTCAAACCTTGACTTCACCTAAGTCAAACAGATTATCACTGTCCCAGAAGTGAAAGTACCAAAAAGATACCGTATTTAATGTATTCAATATAATCACACGGGGAAATGAGAAGAAAGAAATACGTTTACTTCTTTTCTGTAAGATACCAATAACCCTGCCTAGGTTGTACGAGGCTCGAGCACACCAGCCGGTGGATAATTAGCGCGGTCAACCGGACCCCAATTTGCTGTAGTGCATACATACATGCATGCATATGGCATATGCAGCAGTGCTGACGCAAACGGGACGGGCAGCCAAGTCACCGGCAGAGGCGGCTGTCCCGGTAAGGAAGAGAGTTACGCCAATGTAAAAGCCCAAGGACCTGCCTTGGTGGAATGTTTAGTGTTGAACCCCCGGGGAATTTTTAAACCAAGGAATAATGTGTTATTGGTTACAACTTATATTTACCAAAGTTTTCGTACAAAATAGATATTAAGGAAAGTTGGCAGTAAAAACCACCACCGTGAGAACAGGCGGGGAACAAACTTTGTGTGGAGGGTGGCAGGCACAGAAGGATCGCCGGGGGTGAAATCCTACAAAGGCCAGCTACGCCGCGCGAACCGTGGCCGTGGACGCGGACATGCATGGTGGGGAGGGGCTTGTGTGCGCGTGGACACGGAGCCAACAACGCGGAGCCAACAACGCGGATCGTAGGATAGCCACACCCTATCACCTATTTTATTGACACCCTCCTGGGAAACCAGGCAGGGAAGGAACTAGCTGTCGACTAGCTAGACACCTAGACACTTCGTAGCTGGTAAGCACCACGGAAGGTGTAACTGAGTGGGCAAGCTGACACTTTTAGCACCCTCCACGATCCGACCCGCGGTAATCGCAGCCATGTCCTTGGGAATCCGAAACCAGAAGGAGCCAAGAACCAAGAGGGGAGAGGGAACCCCCGGGGGGGAAACAGAGAGAGTGTTGCGTGTGTAATATGTAACTATGGGTGAGAAAAACCAACGTCGCGATTTCACTCTTGGTCAGCATCTCATTAAAGATAGGAAGGTTGAGAAACCTCACGTATCTGTTTTCCCCCGTTGCTCACTACTGTAACTGTGTAAGTATCAGACAGGTGTTTATTATTATTTGCCCTGGTGTACCGTCCTTCGGGGAACCAGATACCAAGTTGGGAGTAGCAAAAACGTGTAGGTAGTGCCTTAAGGGCCAAGTGGAGACAGCGCGTGTGCCGCGGGCGGGTTTGTGTGTGAACCTTTACTAAAGCTGTCACTGGGCTCTTCGGCTCTACAGATTTCTCGTTCATTTGTAACACTCAGTCCCAACAAAATCTTAACTCTCTCGCGTTCAACATAGGGCCGGGGGGGCGATATTTCCATACCTCGCGTAGGAGGACACAAAAGGAGACGGAGAAGCGAAATCTGGACCCGATTGTTCCCATAGCATTTTTTAAAGCTTCCAAATTCTCTTTCCCCTTTCCTTTTTCTTTGAGGTGGCTTTTTCCTTCTTTTCTTCTTTTGTTTATATTTTTTTGACGGCCTCTTGTTGCCGCTTGTAGCAGTCGTAACTCCAACTCTAGTGCCCAGTTTCCCGGTCCCACCCGCCGTCACTCCTGCCGCCACTGGGCCGTCTTGTCGGTAGTATGCCTGTGCAAGTGAAGAAAGCTTCACTGTTGTGGCAATTTTTTTTTGCCACTCTAAGTTCTAAATCTACCACCAAATGATTCGTCATGAGCGCTTCAGTCTGGAAGTTTTCAGAGTTTCTGATCGTATCATGGAATGCCATGGAACTTTTCCCTCCGTACTTACCCTGCTTCACGCTGCTTATGCTGCTTTCCCATATTTTTCTTATTGGACAAAAGCAGGCTAGTAGTCTCTTTTAGACAACACGTGCGTCTAGTAAACCGTCGCCATTAGTCGATCATCACCACTCCGATCATGCTGAGATCAGGTGAGAACCGCTTCATGTTGCGCCTTGCAACGGCCTCTATCATCTCTTACAGCCTTGTGGTAAGGCGGTCCTTAGCCTCTTTGCTGAGCGACGGCTATAGGCCGGATTGACGAACCCAAGATTACTTACACAGTACACACAGGAAAGACGACGGTGGCGAAAGCTGGTCGTTGCGGGATTGCTAGCCTAGCAATGCATATTCTCAGTTGTTTCCTAGTGGAAACCCTAGTCTTGATGATTACAGGGTGGGAGATGTGTAGACGCTGGCTATTCCTATCATTCCCTGGCATATGCTTAACAAGCTTGTTAGGTTGCTCTGATGCGGAGTGACTTCTTTCTGCAGCTTTGGAAGCGAGCAAGCATCGAGTCAACTTAGAAGCAAAGAAACGAATGTCTGGATCATAACTAGTGGGACGCGAATTATAATCGAAATAGCTTTCTTGGCATACACGAATTCTTAAGGCGTGGCTTAGTAGTAACGAAGAATTATCTGGCGTGCACCGACGGAAACTGATACTTCGGCTGATCTTAAATATTTTCTGATGACTTATGCTTGTGATTTAGATTCAAGAGATCAGTCTTACCTCGGTATGTTGCATGTTAACACTTGTGGTAAACAATTCAACGCTACTATCAGACAGGGCTCTTATTCTCTTTGATTACCTTCTGTCTTTCTTTATGAAGAACCTTCAACTACTAGTGATGACATTTATGTTCATAAAGAGCCTCTAATACTAGAACGACAAGATAAGCGTATATCATCCACGCCAATCATTAGCTAGGAGCAGTTACATGTCTCGTTTTTCTTTATAAGAATCAGAATCATCTCCAAGAACGAACCGTACGCTGAGTCCTTCTTTGAAATGAAGATGAGTTGAATACCTTTTCAGAGGCTTTTGTTTGCAACTTGAATCCGTCCCAAAGGTAGTTTGGAATGGGATTGAAAAATATCATGGCGACCGACTAACAATAGGTCTCGCATCGTGCACAGCCAGTTCTTAAGACATGTTAGAAGACGCTATGTACGTTATATAGTAATAAATTATCACTGGATTGAATATAACAACTTCATGGAACTTTATTGCCTATTTTAGGTGCGAGAAGTGGCGCATTTATTAGATATCTAACTCCCTAGGTAGTCTAAGCACGTTAGCCTCGTAGTACAAAGTCAAAGTCGCGGTCATTTTGGAGATTGCTCGACTCGTTACAGTGCTGTTTCTTAACATCCTATCAAAGTTGTCGACTCGAAGACGATTAACGAAGAAGTTTTTAGTGTGCATATCATGACTGCAAGCAAATAACACGTGTGGCTGCTGCACTTTCCAAGGTTGTTGTAAACCTAAAGGCGTCCGTGGACAGTAAATATCTCACTGCTAGAGCATGTTTCATAGTTCAACATACGAGCCTTGGAAACACCAAGGGAGATGGTACAACAAATAAACGCGTAGCTATCAAATCTTCGAGCTTGCGCTCCTGCTCCTGCTCCTGCTCCTGCTCCTGCTGCTCCTGCTCCTGCTGCTCCTGCTCCCTGGTTTTCTAACGCTAGTGTTGTTTGTAAACCCTGGCTGGAGCTGACACCAGGATAAAAAATGTCGCCATAAATAATGGCACAGACGAGGCGAAGCCCACCTTTTCGAGCTTTAAGCTGATTGTGTATGTCACGTCCAACTAGCCTAGCTGTACTTTGGGGACACCGCGGAATCGACACTAGGTCGAATCACAAGTCCGGAAGGCCCACTTAACACTAACAACAGATTTGGACGAATCCTACTTTAAAGGATTGGACCGCAAAGGATAAACTTTCAAGTGCGTATCGAAACTAGGTATTTGGTTCCACGGTATTGGGAGAGGTAGGAATTGGATCGGAACAAATATTACGTGTTTTTTGCGCGTAGCTACCACTTTACGGGGAACTTGGAGTTTTACGCGTTAGGATCTAATTCCAGTACAGGAAACTTGTCATAAGAATATTTAGAAACTTGAGAGACACTGTTACTAGTTGGAAGTAGCATGTACTTCGAAACAGCCGTCATATCATAGGAATCAATGCATTCTTATGAATAATATAACAAGACCAGTCATTCCCTGATGTCAGTCTACTTGGATCATCACCCTAAATACTCCGTACAATGTACGCAGACCTAGACCCAGGTCTACGGAAAAATGGGTCAAACTCAAAACCAAGCGCTGACTTTGGCGGGTGGATGTTTACATGGGCAGTTAACAATCCCAGAACAGTGTTACGAGTATAGACAGTTATTACAGTAATTGGTGCACATAAGATAGACAATCCAGCAAATGTCAACCCCCCCGACTATCATGGATCCTCAGCACGGGGCTCCTTCCGTTGGCGGGAGTCAATGGACCGTAAATGACACAATCGATGGTTGCCGCTGCAACGGTTATCCAGTCTTGGCCTGGGTACTGTATATTCCATGAAGCGGAGAGTTGGCGCGGCTAACACATTGTATACAGGAAGTGTACACAATCATTGGGACCGTGTAAGCTTAGACGTCTGTGAAAAGGTAGAATACCGAGGACCAAGAAAATGGGGATATGCGGCTGGATTCACTTCGCGTCAAAATGAGGCAGCAAGTACTACAATTTGTACGCTGTACGCCACAAGCTGGATGCTCGTAATCTCGCAGCCTACTACCAAGCCGATAATTTGGCTGATCCAAATATAGTAAGAGAAGGAAAATCTTTTTTCGAGTTCCTACCAGAATTAAGAGAGTTGGAATACCGTAGGGCAACACCACGGTCCACGAGCAAACCGAGGAAAGACCCAGCGGACCGGGATGGCGGAGCGGATCGCCGGGTTCCAGGGATTTGGTGTCTGTCTATCAAGCGGGCGGCGGCTATGGCGATACGAATGCTGATGGGCTGGTAATCGAAACCAGTCCCATAGTTTGTTGGCGAGCTAAACGTGTGCACCCGTTAAGGGTAACGCCTCGAACCCTTGCTTTCAGCGAATGTGCCGTTCCGTTTAAAAATCCGAAGCGGATTCAGCTTACGTTCGTGTAGAACGGCGCGCAAGTCGGCTGATGGCCACGAGTTGGGTCATCCTAAGCGTGCTACAGTTCGCGCTTTTTGCCAAATGAAGTATGGCAGTAGTGACTTTGGAATAAGTGTAGAGGATTTGAGGGTGAAAATATAGGTAGGACAAACTGGAATATTTTTGGATTGTCGGAGCTCAGCCCGAAAGAATAAACTGGATAGAGAGATCAAATGCTCATCTTTCTTCTTCGCAAAGCATGCCAGATGTCGCACCAATTGCGGATTAGGTCTCAAATAGCTCAGTTAGCGACAATTAGCGCGGCGACGCGGTTACGGCATTGCTTTCGCAGGTTCGGGAAGGTTGGGATTGCGGGCTCCAGGAAAGACGGAAACTAGGGAATGGCAGGCAATCACATCATGGACTGCCGCGCTTGACATTAGTTAGTATATTCTATCCGGAACTGTCCGCTATAAATTCAAATTGTAAGACAAATGTTTTTGTTTGAGAGATAATTCTCGATCTTAGGATTCACCTCAGTCGTGGAGAGCGGAAATAAGCGGCTAGGAACATGGCGGGCATTTAGGTTAGGTACTCATACCTGGATAAACTAAGATTTCCATTTAATATTAATTCTTCCGCTCCAAGATCCCGTGTCTTTCGGTTGTATTATCGCAAGTGGAGTTCAAGATAATTTACATGTACCGTTTGGCTTCAGTAAGGTAAAGCATATCCGTGGGGCATAGACGGGTCTACGGCTACGTTTACGGTAATAACATTTGATGTTAAGAGAGAAGGGAGGGGATTTAAGTTACTAAATCCATAGGTCTGTATCTCAAGACATTACAACAGCGACTCGACCAACGAACTTGCAGTAACTTCAAAGAAATGGTCTACTCCATTCAAGAAAAATTGAGTACTAAGATTCCAACTCGGCTGAAGGAGACAGTGGACATGTTGGCGATTTGTTACCTTCCCTAAAATGAGTGTTGGGGTTGTGATATCCACCTAGGGATATTCAATTATCTTCAGTATCACCTTGCCTGAAACGACTTCATTATTAATACGTATCTATAAGTGTAAGTAGTTTCATATGCTTCGATATTCACGTGGTTACCCTTAAGTTCGAGCACGCAAGGTACTTTGTTCTTCGAACGGGATTTAACCAGGGTTTACTCCTTCCCAAAGGCGTCGGTATCTGCCATAGTAGATACTCAAGGTTCTATTGCCGACTAACAATATTGCACATACACCGAGAGATGCGTGGCGATAGATGGGTGACAATTCCCAAACAATTTCTGGATACATCCGAACCTGGTGGCTCATGAACCGGGTAACAACTGCGGAAACAAAAGGAAGAGTGAGGTTCGGAAGCGTAAGTAACCGTCATCCGCGGTGGAGATTGTCCTAGGGGGGTGATGAACGCGGTGGACGCGCTGAAACCGGCTGTTCACTGGACGAGATTCGGAAGGGAAGACGGGCGGTGGATGTGGCTTCGGTGAGGGTCATGGACTCATGGCAAGGACGGCAGTGGAAAGTCTTGGTAACTGCGTGCGGAGTCCGTGCATCCTTGGGCGTGGCCGCGACCTCGTGGATGACGAGCGCTCAAGCCAATTGGAGAGGCCGAGATGAAGTAGTGTGCACCAGCAACAGCCGCGCTGTACCTCGTAAAAAGGCTGCCTCCACAATGCATACACCATACGGATTACAGCGGAGCTAAGCCCGCTATTTCGACTGACCGCACGACGGGTCTTGGGCTTCGGCAAGGATCGATTTGCCAGCACGTGGTAGCGGCGAAGAGGCGCAAAGCACGAGGCGTTTACAACTAAGGGGGGGTGGGGGGAGGGGGTTCAGGTCACGAATCGCAGACGAAATAGGGAGCCACCTGTTCTGAAGTCGGTGTCATTACGAGCACATACAGCTTCCACAATAACAATACAACAGCTACCGAACCAAACCAGAAATATTAAAACGTGGCAGTAGATGTGTCATGTCTCGTACTTCGCATCCCATGTACGAAGTAGAGGAAGCTGCTCTCGCGTCATTGCGCTGTCTGTAGGTAGGTACGTTAGAAACACTTACCCAATCACGCTAACGCCCACCACTTATCGACGCTGAGCTGCAAGTTGTAGGAACTGGTCCTTTCCATGGCTTAATTCTAGCTTTCAGCTTCTCCTTTCACCTCTCCTTATCCTATTTGTTTATTCGACTCGGTCGCCCGTCGAACATATTTAAGTTTCTGCCAGTGTCGTGTTCGAGTCCTTCGTCTCGGAGCATAAATATGGGAGGATACGTAAAACATTCAGCAATAGCACACTTAGACGGTCATACGATTATTAGCTATTGATGCTACCTATCGTTTCTTCAACATTCTTCCCAATAGAACGTGAAGTACTGCATACTTATAGCCTTCGCCGCGGAGATCTAAATCCCTTGATCAAACATTGTTATATTTTAGGAGAAACAAGGATTCTCGCGATCGCAGACCGGCAGCCGTCGTTTTGCTTAGTGGAGCATCCTAACTGTCAGAGATGGATTGCGCGTGATCCGTAATCCAAGTAAGCTGATCAAACACAAGCATCCTTCGGCTACCGTCTAAGTCTTCCGTAATTCCCTAACACGAGTCACTTGCGACTTGTATGTTTTCGCGTCCTCCGTGTACTCGTCCAGTCGGAACGGTTTAAAACTACCTACTTTTCCTGAGAAGGCGGAGCGGAACAAGAGTCATTCAAACTCTTGAGTAAACCGGAAGGAATTGAACGGTAGAACTGGTGCCACTCATGTCATTCTCGGATCTATATACCTGTAGGTAATTGTTTTCTTTCGATTTCCGTATACTTTTGCGACCACATTGATCGATTTGGTAGTCACTAATAGGGGTAGACTTCTTTTGTCGTCAGGCAGCATAAGGATGCTAAAACCTCACACTACGTAGTTATAAACTGTGGCTGCTGCTAGGAATAGTTAATTCTTCGTCATGATTATGGTTGATTTTGTATTACGATATTAGCTTTACATATTGGCATTGGTGGTAGAGCTAAGAATATAAGTTAAAAGGTTGGCAAAGTTCAAGGTCTCTCTGTCCAGAGCATGTTATGTTCCCTAGTTTTCAGCTATCTACAAGATACATAAGAGATGAGATGAGGCACCATCTTGCTATCCGACGTGCCTGCGTAGTGCTTGATGGGGAAACTAGGTTCCTAAAATAGCGGTGCTCCGTCGCAATACTTCTGATGTTGTTTGAGGACAAAGGGGCAGCCCACAACAGGCACCAATACTTGGACCATCTAGCACCGACACAGGTGATTTTCTCTCTAATTTTCTCTGTGTGCATACTATGTAAGAGATGGTGGGTCTCCGTCCCCGGGAAAATAGTACTCGTGGCGGCCCTGAGCGGCTGCAGACTGACGATCCAAAAGACAGCGTGCTTGCTGTGATACAAAGGCCCCGCCCTATTGCAGGGGTTTCCCCAGCGAGGAGGGGCCGGGCTCCTGTCTCATGGGCTGGTGACGGGAATGATTGGTAGAATTTGCACTAGCGCGTGATGGATGGCCCCATTGTCTCGATACGTCGCGGCTACTGCCCGCTTGTTTACGAAGTAACCATCTGGCTGGCTTCGGGCCCTGTGGGGGGGAGTGCTGGGCACGCGATTTAATTATTTGGGGATTATTCAAGCTACTACCAAGTAACCAACCGCAACAGTGGCTATGGGTCCCGGGTTCTCGACGGCTTTTCCTTGAACGCTTGTGAGCACCCTGTTCTCTTGGATCAGTGAGTGTCGAATCATCACAAGTGTGTAGTAAATAACGCCCCATACATTCAGCCTTCAAGGCCTGTTGACTCTTGAGTTGGCGGCACCGTGGCAGTGCCTCAAAAGACCTTAATAGCCTTCAGCGCCCCAAAAGTTGACCCGAAATGAGGCGACAGGGAGAGGCCTGACGAAACGGCTATCAATAATGAATACTCGAGCCGTGGGTGTTAGCGTCGGTGTGGACGGGTGGCACCGGGGGAAGCTGTTGGGGTGGGCTTTCCTAAAAGAAGCGGCTGGCAGGCTGGAGGTTAGTGTGTTTAGGGAGGTAGCACGGCCGTGGTAGAATGTGGTGTGTGTATGGTGGTGACAAAGACGATGGCGGTAACGGGCACAAGACAGTTGCGAAGCTCGAATTTCCACGACTGGCCGTACAGGCCTAGCGACCGAAGAATATAGAGCCGGACAATACCGTCCTCGAGCTGATTGGGACACCGGGCAATCGAAATTTTCGCGGCGTAAACACCTTGCTTTAGGTGATAAGTTTCGTCCGAGCCCCCGGGTGAGAAATAGATGGAAGGATTCCCTAGATTAGCTGATAAAGAGGTTGCTAGGTGTACGAGTACTGCTGCGGTGGGCCATAACTAACCGGCGGGTCAAGTTATTATTCCCCATGAACCGTTGTTGAAGACTTTTGTTGCCCATCACCGTAGCGGAGTTTCAGGACAAGACGGTGACAGGCTAACATGTTTGTTGGAAGAGAATTAGTTAGAAGCTGAGTTGGGAGCAGACTTCTACAATAATCGTATCGTAGGCGATGGAAACTAGAGTAGGTCCTTCCCATTTCCTCGATCGGCCACCAGATTAGTAGACACGCACATATCGAGAATAATAATAATGTCGAACCGTACTTTGAGCCCAAGGAGGGTAAGGGCAGCTGAGAAGATCAAACCCCCCAGTAGTTTAGTAGGAAATCCAACAACCCAAGCCCCGAACAAGCTGATTTCACAGTCCTAGAAGCTCCCGGTGAACGCACCAGGCTGACCACCAAAACCCGATGCACGGGCAGCCTAAGCTAGGCTCGTTCCCGTACTCCTCGCGGACTCAACAGCGTACGCGTGGAATAGCCTCGAGCGCCCCACTCATTTAGAAAGTGGAATGCAGTTTTCTCCGCACGAGTACATACCTCTTTGTCTGACCCCCCAAAAGGTTCGGGCTGGATGTGCGTTTGAGTGTGTGTACCCTGCCTCCAGCACGGCTTTAGTAGACAATCTGTGGGCGGTCCTGGACTCCTGGGCATGAGTACTCGTGCAATCATAATGCCAAACTTATAGCAGATTTCTCATGTCAACGCTCCTGGGGGGGCTACACCCCCAGCGGCAGCCCTCATACTAAGTACGGAATCCATTTCTGCTTGAGCGTGAACCTCATTCCCCAAGATTACTAGGTTCTGGTACAGGTTCCATGACTAGACCTCTCATCACCGGCGACCGCTTTACGGAGCGTGACTGGTCTACGGATCCGTACTTGTCTGGGCAGCTAAATATTAGGGCCACTGGCGTCCATGTGCGAACGGAGCTACGGTGTTGGGCTGTAGTGGTGTGCATTTGCCCATCGAGCAAGGGTAGTTATGAACAGGGGGGAGGGGTGTGTGCGTAGCAGTTATAGTTTGTGGCGACGCGTACTATGTAATATGTATCAATCAGCCTAGCCTAGCCAGCCCGGAAGGCGAGAAAAAACTGGCATGGTGGGCATGCCATGCTTCTACATAGTACCTCAGGGCGGGCGGACCCCGGTTAGTTTTTATGGTTGATCGCTACCTCTACCTAAGATTGGAACTACAGACTATTCCTCATGATCTCCTCGTTATATATCCTCCCGGACCCGCTCGAGACGATTTGGATTATTTTGCTCATTCATCTTTTTCAAACAACCCCTACTTCGTCCAGCCCTATCAACTCGTTAACGAACCCAATAGTTTACCCTGACCTTGTGTCTAAAGGTTGCCCGTGTAGATCACTTGACTCTTCACGTGTAACCCCCAGGCACTTAGGGATTCCAGCAATCGGCCTAGTTACCATTATCCCATCGCAAATCTCGTTCCCGGGCCGCGACGAATCCGTAGGGAATACATACACCCTCGAGACTAAAGATCTCGCTTCCGATCTCAGAGGCATATTGCATTTTGAGGGACTTCGAAATTTCAGTGCAGCCAGTACTGAAACACAGCGACACCACTTGAGGTTGAGCAAAGGCTTAGGATCATGATTTTTGGATAGATCGCCACTGCAAGAAAATCGCAGATCAGTCGGTTGGCTACTCAAAGATTTGGGGAGTTGCCAATGTCCAAGGACCATTCTGCGCAAGGTCCGTTCAGCTACCAAGAGAGAGAACAGTACCCGCCGTCGCACCAACAAGGAAGCTATACCTCAATTTCTTCTTACAGCCAGCAGTCGCCTCGTCATCCCCCAACTTCAAACGCGATGCTCACCCTTCCGCCGCCCGCTCAAATGTCTCAACAGGATCCTTACCGTCCCCACCCTCCGCAGTATGATATGTATCCAAGCCAGCCTGGTCAGATGCCGTACCCACCCCCTCCCCATCAACCACAACAACAGCCTCCCGTAAATTTCGCGCAACCGGCTCCGAGGCAGAGAACAGCTATTGCTTGTCGATATTGCAGAAGACGAAAGGTTCATTTCTTGATTTCGCAATCATAGATTCAGTCTCTAATTCTTGTCTAGATCCGCTGCCACGGGTTTGACTCTCAACCGGATGGGAGATGTACCAACTGCGTTCGATTCCATCAAGAATGTATCTTTACGCCTGTTTCGTCGCAAGCCCATGCCTTTGTACCTGCTCACACTGCTTACCCGCACCTACGGAACACAGGAGGCCGCGGTGATGGCCGTGGTTCTTATCCGCCCGGCCAAGGACCTGTTGTATATGGTGCTCATGGTCAGCCTTTAGGCCCAGTAGGACAGCAAAGTCATGAGTCAAACTATCCTCCTCCTCCAGGTCCTGGGCAAGCATACGGTCCCGGCCCGTATCCTGCATATGATGAAAGAAATCACCTACCTCCAGATCATGTAAGTTAGCGCTTCCTTGCACGGAAACTTGCAAGGTAAAGCAATGCAGAATAAATGAACATTTTGTGCTTATTCTTCTATCAGTCTCGCGGCCCCGCTCCTCGTCGCGGTTCTGGCGCTGCCTACGAGTACCCCGACCCGACCCATATGGCGCCCGTTTCGCCAGCTTCATCCACCACCTCATACCAGTCAGCTGCCTACACACAAGGCCAGCAGCCATACTATGCAGGCCAGCATCCTCCCCCGCGTCGGACCTCTCCACAATCTGGGTATAACCCTTACGAAACTCCACGGGCATCTGGTTCTCCACATGGAAGTTCGTCTTCAGCATCTGGCTTTACAACATACCCTGGAGGTCTTCATCCTCCTCAAGTTTTGCCCCCTACATATGAAACAGGAAGGACACCGCCACCCAATACGACAGTGGAAAGATCTTCTACAACTAACGGAACCAGAGGAGGCATGAGTGTAAGAGACATGCTTGGGCCTGGCGATTCGCAAGGTGGGCGATCAAGCGCTGATAGTGATATGCTCAAGGCTCTAAACCGCAGAGGGATGTAAAACAAACTTCTAGGCAAACTAGTTAGCCTTCTATAGGTTATTGTGTCCACTTAGGCTTGTCGACTAGTGACTACATCAAAAGTCATCCGATGCTTGGAGGAGCAAGATTATTGAAATAGCATTGGTACTTAGCGACGGCGGGCCGTTCTACTCCAATGGGTTTAGAGGATCGGTATCATCCTCGACCTAGTTTCGCTGGAAAAAAATTTTTTCTTTCATTTAACATATTTTAAGGTCTTTTTAGCTTGCTAACCGATACCCATGGGATCAAATTTGTTTGGTAGGCGGTCATCTGAGTTTCTATGAACACGAAATTATTTTCATTTTTGGCGTTTTGCCGCAGGGTAAGGGTTCGAATGGCTAGCGCATGCAAACTTCTCTGCCTGGATAAGACTCGCAACCGCATTAATTTACAATACAAGATTTGACTGGGTAGCTATTTATTGAAGTCGATAGGGGCAACTCAGCATTTGGCATGCAACTTGTTTCTGGCGGTGTGATAGTAGGGTGAACTCATCTGTATTTGGTGGAGGAGTATTGTCTTCGTAGACATGGGAACACTTCACGAGGTTTTACTATTTGGATATCTTGGTACCTCGGATTCTTGTTCTGGGATGGGTCTACGGTTCAGCGATGTTTGATTCTGGCAAGTTATTCCGCAACCAGTCATAAGCATTTTTCACAGAAACAAACTATTAGCATTATATTTACAGACGAATTGGCTTGCACCAATGGCAAAGAACAAGTGTTATATTCATTGATTAGCCAGATAGGACTGACAATCAATCACATTACAAACTATGATAAATGACTTTTTTGGAGACAATTGAGGACGTTTCTGGGAAGTCTAGGTAAGAGTGCCCAGGTGTGTTGCGGTGTGGTAGATGAAACGAAACTAAAAAGGCTTATGGGCCAGACTGCCGATTACGAAAGAAACGTACGAAAAGCTTCGGGGATAATGCGTGCTTGCTTTTTAAGCCGTCGTGTAAGGAGTCAAGCGAATCAGGCATTTTCCGATGGGATGAAACGAGAGGACTGAGCGGCTTGTTTTGCCGTCTCAATGTTGTGCAGGAAATGTTTCGTAGCTACCGTCCGGAAAACGAAATATTGCCACGCGATCCTTTCCAAGCATACGACAGAATCTACAATCGGATCCCCGCTGGTTTGGTCACAACAAACAATATGGATTTGGGAAGTGTCAGGAAAATCACCAGCCCTTGGGGCGTGCAATGCGGCGTGAGACATTTTGCAGACAAGGGACGGACCTGAGGCACCTTCCGAAAGATCATGTTCACGCGTGCCGGATGTCGCATTTACGGCTTGGAAGTTGTAGAGTAAGGACCGGGCACAGATCTCTGGGAGGAGATTCTGCGGTCTTTGGCGACAAGCTGGCCGCTATTCGGAATGAAATGGTACACAGCAGCAGAGCGAGAGTAAGTGCTGTTCCCACAAACCCTGCGTGCCTGCGTCTCAGATCCGGGCCGAGTGCGAGGTAAATTGTGAATTGCCCCGCGGCCGTCATTCAAAAATTAAGCGAAAGGGCGAAGGAGGAAAAGGCTGGTGGCGGGAGTGTGCGTGCATGGTGTGCGCGTGCATGTGCGAGTGTGCGTGAGTGCAGATGGAAACCACCCAAGCCAGCCTCGCTTTATCTCTGCTACCCCACCGTTCCCGTGACACCCCCTAAATTGGCACCTTCTAAGGGATTTGATCCTCGCGGAGCTGATCTCCAGCAACCAACCTGTGTCGTTGGCGTTCCCTTGGCCACGGGC